>JARYGA010026046.1:0-46010 GCA_030545235.1 Helianthus tuberosus | reverse complement strand
AAAACTCTAAAATTGTTGGTAATAAGTGGTGCAGGTTGGACCACAGTGCTCAAAAGTCAAATCCAGCATACAAGAGGAGAGATGGATATCACCAAGCCAAACAGTGCTTTGATCTGAATGTTTGGACTGAAAATGGTGATTGGTACGATAACAGAGTGTGTTACCGATGTGGTTATCAAGGACACATTGCTGTTAACTGCCAAGGTTGGAGTTATGAGACGAGGAGATGTTTTAATTGCAACATCATTGGCCACATTGCTAGAGATTGCTCAATGAGATCAATGAGAAGATCGAGGGCTGAATCTCAGAAGCAGGTGAAAAAACCAGTCTCTGTCAAGCCCAAAGAACAGAAGGTTCAAGAACCTAAAGTTCAAGAAAACAAAGTGAAGCTTTCTCAGGGGCAAAAAGACAGACTGAGGAAGAAGAGAAAGAAGGCGAGAGAGTATCTGGAGAAGATTTTGTCCTCGGGTTCACCGGATAGATCGAATAAGAGTTCTGATAAATCGTCTTGCTCTCCAAAGAATGACAAATCAAGCAAAATGCATTCATCAGATACAAATTTGAGGACGAAAGAAGAAAAGAAAAAGAAGAAAATGGTCGGCGATGAATCTGATGTGTCAAAGTCAGACAAGCCACCATCAGGCAATGAATCTGACAGGTCAAAGTCAGACAAGCCATGTTCAGGCAATGATTCTGGTATGGTAAAGCCAGAGGAGCCATTGGTTGAGGTAAAAATGGAGAATTCAGGTTTAATAATGGATGATGCAAATTTTCCACCATTATTGAACAAGAATTCGAAATCACCCAAGGACCGTCAGGCTTGGGTGAATCTGTTCAAATGAAAAACCTGACTTGCCGGAGTTCCCAGGTTGGTAAGTGTGGAACAGGAATCGGCACATTTCTTGAGAAATTCACGAATGTGATATTTCGACTTACAAGTGGTAAATCAAGGACATTAAGTTGTACTTGATTTTCTACAAGTGATATTTGTGGATTGATCTTAAACATGTTAGTTTTTACAAGTGATTGAAGAAAACAAAGTGATGAAAGATCCCCATGTTTGTGAAACGTCACACAAAACTAATTTTCCGGAAAAACCATTTTGATTAAAACAAACTTAAGTGTTTTGAGATCACAATGGGAAAATAGTTTGTTGTCAGGGGAAGTTCTGATTGTTTATGCCAGGTGGATGGAGAATTGAAGTGATTCTCATCATGTTGTCAAGTTTGTACAGTTTGTTTCAAATTTTCCCAGAAAATCAAAATTGAAACATATTTTGATTTTAGGGGGAGTAAAAATTTTAAAAAAATTAGAAAATTTGAAAATGTAAAAAAAAAATTTGAAAAATTTAAAAATGAGTTTTGCTGAAACAAGAGGAAATGATAGAAAATCAGTGGACTATCACAGCATGCTAAAGAAATGTACAGTCTAAATGTGATAAACGGTCTCACTAAAGATGTGACGGTAGGCTCAGCTAGACTAGTAGATTTGCGATAACGATACAAACCTAAATGAAAAAGCCTAGTTCTAGTGGGAAACATGGTCGAAAGCATAGTACTTAGTTTTGTCCTTCTTGATTGTGTACCTACTCAGTAATCGCTGATTGTCGAAAGACATAAAACTGGTTAAGTTTGTGAACTTTCACAACTTTGCTAAAAAGTCGCTGTGATTGTGCATTTTATTTTGCAAAGATTTAAACTTGTTTTATTTCTTTATTTTGTTTAAGCATCGGACATCCTCTGCGTATACGTGAGTATCGACCTGGATGTTGTTGCCTAAACGTTCTGCTTTATTTTCTTTGGTGTTTCGTTTAAGCTTTGGATCACCTCTGCGTATACGGGAGTATCGACCTGGTGGTTAAAGCCTAAACAACTTCAACTTGTTTTATTTTTCTTATTTTGTTTAAACATTGGACTTTCTCTGCGTATACGGAAGTATCGACCTGATTGTTAATGTTTAAACATTCTGCTTTGTTTTCGCACAAATCACAGTTGATAAAAGTTTAAAGGCATTACTTGAGTTAGTGTATTGCATGATGAGGGGATATGCTGAGATCGTGGGGTCCATAAGAATTTTAGTGCTATCTAAATATACCTTAACGTATCGGTAAGCATTTCGAAAGTTTTTAGATTGAGTTTATGTGGACAACAATATCGTCAATCAATGTGAATCGTTTAGAGCTTAAAACGATTAAGTGCTTAACGGTGCTTGTGATTTGTCTAAAAACTGATCTGATCCTCTTTCGCAAACTCACAAAAATATGTTTATACATATTTCATTTCTGCATTTAATTTCTGTTATTATGTTTGTGTTTCATAGTTTGGAAAATTCAAAAAGATTTTTGACAACTGATGTTGAAAAGCTGATATTCAAAATCTCAAAGGCTAAACAAGATGAACAATTGGATTGCATAATTGGTTTGAAAAGTTGAATCAGAATTTGGAATGTTTCAATTTTTTTTAAAATCAATTTTAAATGAAAATGATTCTTAAATGTTTAGTTGATTCATTAAATTGAATCACAACATTGTTTTGTTTGTAATAGAGTGTTTGAGTTGTGTAGGTTTCTGATCCTGTTGCTACGAAAGCCAGGAGATGTATCAGAATATGAGGAGAGCTTAAACTTTAAAAACCAGGATTTGATTTCAATGGTGATAACAAATTCCAGATGGCGATCCCAGCTTGATGATAGGGGGAGTCTGACGAGAGTTAGAGCCAGAGAAAGATCCGGGTATATGATTCCAGGAAGAGTTCCTGAAGAAGACCGATCGAGATTGAAGAGTTGTCATGTTGAAGACTCTCACTGAAGATTCCGTCAACATTCAAGGGGGAGTCTGTTGGTGCAGTTGTCTGTCGACTACATCTTAGTTCGAGTCTTAGGCTAGGGCTGATTGTAGAGTGATTGGAAATCAAGAAACATATAAGTATAGTTAGGTCCGCTTTTATGTCAAAGGTGGAGGTCCGCTTATGTGTCACTTGTCTGGTCCGCTTATACGTACATAGGAGGTCAGCTTTTATGTCAGGTCAGCTTTTATGTCTGGTCCGCTTTTACGGACATGTCCATAAAAGCGAACCAGATAGTCTATATATAGGGGACCATATGAGCGATCCAGAATAGTTCTATGTGTGTGTTTTTGAAGGTGTAACGGCGAAGCCTTGCCAGTTTGTCTCCAGATCTTGTAAATTGTTAGTAGATTAATAAAAGAGACGTTAAGTAGTGAAATCAAGCTTTACGAAGACCGAATCAATGAATTCCGCCTCTGATTCTGTCTAAGCACTCTTCTGATTGACTCGTCAGGTCGTCAAACGTTCCTACAGCTTCTAGGTCTCTCATGAGAAACTTAGAAAAGTTGTAAGGTTTTTCCTGTACAACAACATGAATCACTTCCATCATCCTATGAGACAGCTCGTTGAAGTGTCCAATCTTCTTGGAGAAGCAGACACTAAGCTGTGTTACCAAAAAACTGGAAAGGTGGTATAAAACCAGATTTGCTGACCGCCCTTGACGAGTTGTATGTATGATAGCCCATTTATGTCAAGGTCTGTTGCACATCTGCCTTATCCAGGAATTTGTTTTCTTGATCATTACCCAATCGGAGGACATTTCTGAGTGTTTCCTCCTTTAGGGTAATTTTGACCCCCATAACCTCACTCTCTATCCACATGGAAGTACCACTAAAAATGATTTCAGAGTTCCACCGGAACTCTTGAAGAAGTTTTGGATAAATGGTGACATGTGTAGATATAGCGAAACCCAAGGGACTTCGCATGATCATGTTATACACATACCTGCAGTCCTCCCATGCAGGTCCTTCCAAGTTAGACCTAAGTCTAAGATTATGATGTCTATGAAGTGGGAGAGGGAATTGTGTTGCTTTCATCATTTTTGGGCGACCCATTTTAAAATAAGAAGTTTCTGTCGAAGAGCTTTTGAAGAGAAGATCTGTTTGGTGAAGAAAGACTTTCTCAGGTTATTAACATTTATATGTGAAAGCGATAGTTGTGCCATAAATGTTATTAATAACCAAAGTTCCAAAGAATTTCATTTTCATTTCAATCTCTTCAATTAAGACGATATCTGTTGCAGCATGTGACAGTCTACTAAGCCCCTATGTGAGTAAGCATTGAATAGCTAGGCGGCTACTTTCATAGCTCCTAATCATTTTAGTGCATACGTGTCTCTTAACCTTCTTATGAAAAAGTGACGTTGCATGCATTGGCAGTGTAAATAAAATTCAATAATCTGTAAAAAAAATTCTAGTGACGGTTGATTTTCTCAGCTATATTGAATTTTATCTTAATGCATGTTACTTTTCCCCCTTTTTGGTTTTTTTTTTAATTTAAAAGTGAAAAAAAAATAAAAAAACAGACTATACACAGATATGAATATATACAATGTGTGGGATATGCATGAAGATGGAAGTTTATGATGATTACTAATCATTCTGATGTTTCAACAAGGTTTATGATTTTATATCAGAATTTCTGATTATTTCACCAGATTTTCTGATAAATCATCATTTATTGACGATTCATCAGATTTTCTGATGTTCCATCAGATTGATGGATTTCTTTGTCAAAAACCAGTTGATTTGTTCTTTGATTATCAGAACTTTGATGTTCATCAATTTGGTTTTCAATTTGTGTCCTTGTGTTTTCTGAAAAATCTTCATCATTTAAATTAACCATGCCAAGTTTGCTGATAAAAAAATTGTGTCTCTTTTCATCAAGAGGTTTTGTAAAGATATCAGCAATTTGGTTTTCAGTTGGAACAAAATACATTTCTATGTTACCTTTCTCCACATGATCTTTTATGAAGTGATATCTGACATCTATGTGTTTGGTTCTTGAGTGATGAACTGGATTTTCTGTTATTGCAATAGCACTCTTTGAATCACATAGAATTGGTATTTTTGTCAGATTTACTCCATAATCTTTCAGTTGAGTTTGCATCCACATCACTTGTGAACAGCAACTTGCTGCTGCTACATATTCTGATTCTGCTGTTGATGTGGCCACACAGTTTTGTTTCTTGCTTGCCCAACATACCAATTTTTCTCCCAAGAGTTGACAAGCACTAGATATGCTTTTTCTGTCAATTTTGCACCCTACATAATCTGCATCTGTGTATGCAGTTAATTCAAGGTTTGTATCCTTAGGATACCAGAGACCAAGTTCTGATGTGCCTTTTAGATATTTGAAAACCCTTTCTACAGCTTTTAGATGGGATTCTTTAGGATCACATTGATATCTGGCCAGAAAGCATGTTGCAAACATAATATCTGGTCTGCTTGCAATTAAATATAGCAGTGATCCTATCATCCCTCTATAGGTTTTAATATCTACACTTATTCCATTTTTATCAGAATCTAATTTGTTCCCTGTTGCCATGGGAGTTTTTGAAACCGAGCAGTATTCAAGTGAGTATTTTTGTAGAATTGTTTTCACATATTTTGATTGACTCAAAAATATTCCATCAATTCTTTGTTTTACTTGTAAACCCAAGAAAAAGGTTAACTCACCCATCATACTCATTTCAAAGTGGCTGGTCATTAACTTTTGAAACTTTTTATAGTATTTCTCATTTGTTGATACAAATATAATGTCATCAACATATATCTGGACCAACAAAGTATGACCTTTGTGTGTTTTGAGGAAAAGTTTTGTGTCAATAGTACCTTTAGTAAACCCAGAATTGAGTGAGAAGTTTGATAGTGTTTCATACCAGGCTCTAGGAGCTTGCTTAAAACCATATAAGGCTTTGTTTAATCTGTAAACATGGTTTTGAAATTTTGGATCAATAAAGCCTTATGGTTGCTGCACATAAACTTCTTCCTCAATTTTCCCATTCAGGAAAGCTGATTTTACATCCATTTGATAAACTTTTTACAGTATTTCTCATTTGTTGATCCAAATATAATGTCATCAACATATATCTGGACTAACAAAGTATGACCTTTGTGTGGTTTGAGGAAAAGTGTTGTGCCAATTGTACCTTTAGTAAACCCAGAATTGAGTAAGAAGTTTGATAGTGTTTCATACCAGGCTCTAGGAGCTTGCTTCAAACCATATAAGGCTTTGTTTAATCTGTAAACATGGTTTTGAAATTTTGGATCAATAAAGCCTTCTGGTTGCTGCACATAAACTTCTTCCTCAATTTTCCCATTCAGGAAAGCTGATTTTACATCCATTTGATAAACTTTGAAATCTTTGGATGCAGCATAAGCAAGAAAAATTCTTACAACTTCTAATCTAGCTACTGGTGCAAAAGTTTCATCATAATCAATACCTTCTTGTTGTCAATAACCTTTGACCACTAACATTGCTTTGTTCCTGGTGATTATGCCGTTTTCATCAGATTTATTCCTGAATACCCATTTTGAGCCTATGACAGATTTGTCTTTTGGCTTGGGTACCAGATCCCATACCTTGCTCCTTTCAAACTGACCAAGCTCTTCTTGCATAGCTTGAATCCAGTCTGGGTCACTTAGAGCTTCTTTGACAGACTTAGGTGTGACACCTGTGTCACTTCAACCAACAAACAAATTCCAAACCAATGAAATATTGTATTTCATACTTGGGATTTGTAAAAATATGTGTATCGTTTGCACATATCAACTCTTGTTCGATTTTAAGCTTTAAATCGCTTTCTGGAGGGTTATACGCGCTCCGATGCGTAAATATAACCAGTTTAATCCAACGAACACTCCGGAATAGTGAAATAGGCTTAACATACCTTAAATAACCTTTACATAACTTAGAAATAAGTTTTAAAGGATTTGGTATGGCAAAAACAAGTTAATTCGCTTACAGGGACTAAACTTGACAAACTACGAAAGTATGCCAATTTGAACTGTAACAGACATTCTGGAACATGACCATAAGTTAAACACACCTTAAATATCCTTCATATAGCTTAGAAATAGGCTTTGAGGGGTTCGGTGTGCTAAAATAAACTTTTGGGTCATTCAGGGACTAAAAGCGTCAAAAAGTGCACAAGTTTGCACTTTCGCGCATAACTTACGTTCTGAATACATCCGGACATCCAAAAATTTATGTAAGTACTAAAATATTTTATTTTAGTGTTTGGCATAAGAAAAATCCATTCGTCACGCCATTTGGATCGTTTTTCGCGCTTATGCGCATTCCGTCGTAATTAACCGAACAACGCAATCGTACGGCCAAACGAACCGACATCCGAGATATTTTTGAGCACATTTAAAGTTCCCTATACTCTAACTTCATTTTAGAGCTTTAAAATGGGGTTAACGGGGCTTAAACATGTAAAAAATGCATCAAATAGCAAGTTTGGAGCTTCAGGGGCCTGTTTTGCCATTTTTGAAACATTCTGGTCTGCAGGTCCTTGCGCACCTCAACACTCTGAGTGTTGCGGTGCGCAAGCAGGGGTCAGATATGCAAAAACTTGTTTAATCTGTTGTTAACAACCTTTAACCCCTCCAAAGGCCAAGGCCAAGTGTCAAACTCTTGTGGTGGGAGCAATATGAGTTACCACAACATTCTGATAAGTGTACGGCTTAGATCGTGCCCCCTTTTCCAAGAAACAATCCTAATGGTGAACCGAAAACTATAAATACCCACCTTATGTTCACTCATTCCTCACAAGAATCTGATCTAATGTGCTCTAAGTTGAAACCTTTGTTTCATACCTGAGCTATTTTGATCTAGATTAGCATTCGGGGACCCTTCGTAAGTATTCCTTCGTTCTTTTATTGCTTTTCGAGTCCGAAAGTCAAACTTTGTTTGACTTTCTGCATTGACCAGTTTATGGTCAATGCGAAGTTCGTTTAAACTTCGCAACGTGATTGTAATCACGATGGTTATAGTCCCTTGTGACTATGCCTACTGATTACCACGTTGTCTAGGGTCGTAAGGGTAAGCGATCTAATAAATCGCTTATACCTTCGAACCCGACCCATTTGGTCGATCATTAGGATCCAACCAAGCGCATTAGGTGACCATAGTATATAGGGAATAACCTTCCGAGGTTATACCTTATGGTCACGACGTTTAAGTAGTTGTATGATAGGTAGTTTATATGCCTTAGGTAAATTACCAAAATACCCCTTTGATGCCAAAATTCATTATAAACATATGTGACATAACTTTTGACATCTAAACTGATTTGGCGATAATATTAGGCATGTTAAGGCATATTCTACGTGTCATAGGACTAGTTAGGCGATCCGAACGCGTTTCACGCGAACGACGCGTTAAAGTAGCATAAGCTACCTAAACGGGTCGTAATGGGTCGTAAGAACTTAGGCTAGGTTTCATTTAGTATGTAGGCTTTGTTAAACCATACTACTTGAGTTCCTATACTCATTTGGTTTACAAACCCTCATTCTATCCGATCCTCCGATTTAGGTCCGGTTTATTAACATAGTTACCTATATTAGGTGCCGTTTGATATCCGTGATCTCTAGCATTGCTTGGTGGTTATCTTAGGACTTTTGAGCAATCTCAAGTGAGTACATAGTTCCCCTCTTTAACCGTTTTCAAACTGTTTTGGGGTGAAGCATGTGTACCTATCTGTTATTTTCATGATTTCAAAGTATAATTGATTATACATGTTATTACTTATCATTTGACAAACTAAATGACTATCTATGGTTTAAACACTGATTTTTCAAAGACTATAACATTAATTGTTGAATTGTACTTATTTTGTTCACCAGACCGGTTGTTAGTATGATATAGCGCTATAGGATTTGACACCCTATTCCTGTTGTCATGGAATGTCTGAAACCAATTTGTTTTTCCATCCAAATAGGGATTGCCTTTGTGGTATCCTTATAGTCTCAAAGGTGTATTTTGATGCACTACGTCTGAATGAATTATTAAATCACACTTTTAAAGTATAGTTTGATATACTCCCATGTGTGATATTGTACAAAACCAACATATATTTTGTTAATAATCCAAAGCATATTTTGATATGTTATTTACAAAACCAAAACATAGTTTAATATGTTATTTATCACATCCAAAGCATATTTTGATATGTTATTTACAAAACCAAAACATAGTTTAATATGTTATTTATAAATCCGAAGTATACTTGTAATATACTACTTAGAACTATTATTTTAAACAACGAAGGTATATTTAATGTGCTATCTATCTAACGATTTGGTTTTGGTTAGTGTTTAGATAACGGGACGGGTGTAATGTGATGAAAACATGGTAGATACGCCGCTGGTACTTCTTATATATAAGTGTTTTCATTGCATTACATACCGTGGCGTTATTTAGTACAATTGGGTTAACAATATTGGAACTGAAATATACTTTAATATATTACTCATTCGATTCTATTAAAATCCAAAGTATATTTTCAAATACACTATAAGCCTTTTTATCAAAATATTGTTTTACAAGTAACTTATCTTATACAAACTCATTTTACATGGTTATTTATTTAACCATACATTATTCTTTTATTTATACATATCATCTGATCTCATTGTTTTTCAAACGATTTACAAAACAAATCAATTTACAAGGTTCATGACTAAACTTTATTAAACATTTTCTTAAACTTACAAGTCATGAATCCTATTTTCACAAAACCTATGTATCTCACAAGCATTTTTATGCTGACGTACCTATTTTTACACATGTTTCAGGTACTGCTTTGCAATGATTGTTGATATATGCTACACTTAGGATGGACTCGTGCCTTAGCGACTTTAAAACTTGAAAGATAATAGTTGTACTTATTTGATTGTATTAAAACAATGAGTTCATTTATTCAATAAAACAAAATTATTTATTCCATGGTTGTGAAACAATGATTCTGTTACAACACTCCCCGACGTTTTCGCCACGTTTTGTTGCTTTACGTGGTCGGGGTGTGACAGAAAAGTTGGTATCAGAGCTAATGGTTATAGGGAATTAGGTTATTAGTAATGCTTTGACCTAGACTATAACCTTCCTAGGACCCTAACACAAGTTTTCTTGTGTTTAGTTTTAAAACAATACCGTCACTTATTCTTAGGTGACAACCATAATCAGAACACAAATTTCTATCCCGCTTTGAAAACTAATCATCTGTTCTAGGATGATTTATTATATGGTTTTGAACCCTTTAAGTTTTCAAAATCCCGTCAAAGTTGGTCTAAATAATGTGAACACGTGCAAAATGGAAGGGTGGGTGCCTGTACCCTGAGTTTTCTGTCTAAGGCTAGAGTGTTCGTACAAATCCACATAATCGGACCAGTCACTCTTACCTGGGAACTCTTGGGGTGAGTGTCCACTTATAGGCGAGCATGTCTTCGCGATACATTATTTTTGACCTGATTAATCACCGGGGTCGTTTGTTGCTTTGTAGTGACAAACAAATGACCACTATCCTTGCTTTCATCAGATTTGTTTCATCTCATTCTTTTCGTCTAATTCTCTCACTCATTTCCTCTCATGTTTCCTCTTTTAGAATGCCTCCTCGATGCGACAATCAGATGGCGAATGCCGAACTGGCGGAAATCATCGCGCAGCAAATGGCTGCTGCCTTCCCAAATCTTTATGCTCAAATGATTCAAGCCATCAACAACAACAATGCTCCATGCAATTTCAAGAATTTTAACTCGGCTAAACCGCTCAAGTTTAGTGGTTCTGAGGGAGCAACTGGGCTTCTTCAATGGTTCGAGAGCATTGAGAATACTTTCCGTCACGTTCAGTGTCCTGAAAATCGCAAGGTCGAGTTTTCTTCGAGTGTGTTTCAGAAGAGGGCTCTTACGTGGTGGAACGGGGTTATGAGAGACCGCGGTGCTGAGGTTGCATTAGCACAGACTTGGGCCGAGCTTAGGGCTCTTATGATGAAGGAATTCTATCCTCGTCATGAGCTAAGGGCTCTAGAAAGGGAATTTGATGATTTGAAGCAAGACAGTGGGGAACATTGAGCCTATACTGACCGCTATGAGGAATTGAGCTTGTTATGCCCTACTATGGTTACACCTCTGGATAAGGCGATTGAGAAATACATTGATGGTCTTCCTGACGTAATTCAGGATATCGTTACTGGCAGCAACCCTACTACTGTCAGACAAGCCATTGAATTGTCTACCACTCTAACTGAATCCCATATCAGGAAGCATAAGCTGTTTCGGAAGGGCGACCCAAGACCATCTGACAAGACTGCTCAAGCGGAGCCAAAGGAAAAACAGGATGAGGTATCCAAGAAGAAGAAGCGCAAAGAGTCTCAAAACTACGCTATAACTGCTCAAGACAAACAGGTTGCACCTAACCAGCTAGCACAACCTCGCAAAAGGCAAAACTATGTTGGTACCGCACCTTTGTGCAACAAGTGCAACCGTCATCATCTAGAGCAAGAGCAGTGTCACAAATGTACCCACTGTGGGCGGTTGGGACATTTGATTAATGTTTGTCGTTATGCAAATCAAGCTGCTGCAAACCCTGCTGCTGTTCAAGCACGGTTCCCTCTGGGGTCATGTTATAACTGTGGTGACCTTACTCACTACAGAAACAATTGCCCAAGACTTGTTAACGCACCTCCAGCGCGAGGACGAGCATTTAACATCAATGAGGCAAACGGGAACAATGATGCAGCA
Source organism: Helianthus tuberosus (assembly GCA_030545235.1). Lineage (NCBI taxonomy): Eukaryota > Viridiplantae > Streptophyta > Magnoliopsida > Asterales > Asteraceae > Helianthus > Helianthus tuberosus. The sequence continues at coordinate 34,423 of JARYGA010026046.1, read as the reverse complement.
GTGAACAATTAGTGTTTTGTAATTCCTTGGTTGTTATCTTTTGACACTTCAAGACAATTCGGTTGTTGCATAAATAAAGATTTGTTGTTTTTATTTCTGCAAAATTTATGTGATTGTGTGAATGTTTGATGCAACCTTATCATGTCAACCCAAAGACAAACTACTCGTATGGTTCTGTCGTTTTATGATCACTTGTGATCTCCCTAAGAACCTTTAACACTCGTTTCTTTTAAGAAACAAAGCCAAACTCTTATTAAAAATCCTTCTATCTTTATAGATGGATCCTTGAAAATGCTTAAAGTGCCAAATGAAATCCATGGATTGGATTCCTGATGTGCTTTAAATATCCATACCTAAAGATAACAAATTAAAGAATCAAGTTAACTAATTTTGTGCTTATGTGTTTTCTTACATGTTTTGTGGTTGTATGTGATCCATCCAAATCCTCGTAGAATCTTCCATATCTTATATGAGGGATTCATAGTAGGATATCCAAAGTTACTATCTTAAATCCTTAATGGACTTCTACGTTGTAGTCAAGTCCCTTGGGTTTTAAAGTACTATTCTATAATTGGACCCCTTGGGTGGTCTAGTTAAACAGATTGATTTGAAAATCTGGTTAGAAATATCATGTGATGATATAATTGAAAAGATCCCTTAAGCGGTCTATTTAAGGAGATCGTACAACGGTCTAGTTAAGAAGATCATATGTTGATCTAGTTAAAAAGATCGTTCGTTGATTTAGTTAAAAAGATCCTTTAGTGATCTAGTCGAGTCGCTTCATGTTTATTCAATTGATTTTTTCCTCTACGCATTCCGAAATGAACTGTGCGGACTGTGCAAGGAATTACGTAATTATGGAGGCCTACATAATTATGGAATTCAGTGCACAGAAACCACAGGAAGTTTTGTCATGTGTTAAGACCTATAGTGACAAGAATAATGATACGGGAGAAGTCTTGGACCTCGACCAATGTCATTTATTCTCACACTCCCCAATTTTGATTTCAAGCACACACAAGTTTCCTATGATAAGTCTTCATAAGAAACGTTCTTCTGTACATAGTTCAAAATTCCATGTTTTACTACTACAAGGAATTCACTTTGAGGGTTAACAAATTCGCTAAGAGTCCTAACATGGCCCAGAGTTTTTACTTAAGGGTTCAATGGATCTATTAGAAGGCGAAACCGTCACAGCTGTCTTCACAAGTTTCCTCTAGAATTAAATTTCGGGACGAAATTTCCTAAAGTAGGGGAGACTGTGACACCTGTGTCACTTCAACCAACAAACAAATGCCAAACCAATGAAATATTGTATTTCATACTTGGGATTTGTAAAAATATGTGTATCGTTTGCACATATCAACTCTTGTTTGATTTTAAGCTTTAAATCGCTTTCTGTAGGGTTATACGCGCTCTGATGCGTAAATATAACCAGTTTAATCCAACGAACACTTCGGAATAGTGAAATAGGCTTAACATACCTTAAATAACCTTTACATAACTTAGAAATAAGTTTTAAAAGCTTTGGTATGGCAAAAACAAGTTAATTCGCTTACAGGGACTAAACTTGACAAACTACGAAAGTATGCCAATTTAAACTGTAACAGACATTCTGGAACATGACCATAAGTTAAACACACCTTAAATATCCTTCATATAGCTTAGAAATAGGCTTTGAGGGGTTCGGTGTGCTAAAACAAACTTTTGGGTCATTCTGGGACTAAAAGCGTCAAAAAGTGCACAAGTTTGCACTTTCGCGCATAACTTACGTTCTGAATACATCCGGACATCCAAAAATTTATGTAATCACTAAAATATTTTATTTTAGTGTTTGGCATAAGAAAAATCCATTCGTCACGCCATTTGGATCGTTTTTTGCGCTTATGCGCATTCCGTCGTAATTAACCGAACAACGCAATCGTACGGCCAAACGAACCGACATCCGAGATATTTTTGAGCACATTTTAAGTTCCCTATACTTTAACTTCATTTTAGAGCTTTGAAATGGGGTTAACGGGGCTTAAACGTGTCAAAAATGCATCAAATAGCAAGTTTGGAGCTTCAGGGGCCTGTTTTGCCATTTTTGAAACATTCTGGTCTGCAGGTCCTTGCGCACCTCAACACTCTGAGTGTTGCGGTGTGCAAGCAGGGGTCAGATATGCAGAAACTTGTTTAATCTGCTGTTAACAGCCTTTAACCCCTCCAAAGGCCAAGGCCAAGTGTCAAACTCTTGTGGTGGGAGCAATATGAGTTACCACAACATTCCGACAAGTGTACGGCTTAGATCGTGCCCCCTTTTCCAAGAAACAATCCTAACGGTGAACCGAAAACTATAAATACCCACCTTATGTTCACTCATTCCTTACAAGAATCTGATCTAATGTGCTCTAAGTTGAAACCTTTGTTTCATACCTGAGCTATTTTGATCTGGATTAGCATTCGGGGACCCTTCGTAAGTATTCCTTCGTTCTTTTATTGCTTTTCGAGTCCGAAAGTCAAACTTTGTTTGACTTTCTGCATTGACTAGTTTATGGTCAATTCGAAGTTCGTTTGAACTTCGCAACGTGATTATAATCACGATGGTTATAGTCCCTTGTGACTATGCCTACTGATTACCACGTTGTCTAGGGTCGTAAGGGTAAGCGATCTAATAAATCGCTTATACCTTCGAACCCGACCCATTTGGTCGATCATTAGGATCCGACCAAGAGCATTAGGTGACCATAGTATATAGGGAATAACCTTCCGAGGTTATACCTTATGGTCACGACGTTTAAGTAGTTGTATGATAGGTAGTTTATATGCCTTAGGTAAATTACCAAAATACCCCTTTGATGCTAAAATTCATTATAAACATATGTGACACAACTTTTGACATCTAAACTGATTTGGCGATAATATTAGGCATGTTAAGGTATATTCTACTTGTAATAGGACTAGTTAGGCGATCCGAACGCGTTTCACGCGAACGACGCGTTAAAGTAGCATAAGCTACCTAAACGGGTCGTAATGGGTCGTAAGCACTTAGGCTAGGTTTCATTTAGTATGTAGGCTTTGTTAAACCATACTACTTGAGTTCCCATACTCATTTGGTTTACAAACCCTCATTCTATCAGATCCTCCGATTTAGGTCCGGTTTATTAACATAGTTACCTATATTAGGTGCCGTTTGATATCCGTGATCTCTAGCATTGCTTGGTGGTTATCTTAGGACTTCTGAGCAATCTCAAGTGAGTACATAGTTCCCCTCTTTAACCGTTTTCAAACTGTTTTGGGGTGAAGCATGTGTACCTATCTGTTATTTTCATGATTTCAAAGTATAATTGATTATACATGTTATTACTTATCATTTGACAAACTAAATGACTATCTATGGTTTAAACACTGATTTTTCAAAGACTATAACATTAATTGTTGAATTGTACTTATTTTGTTCACCAGACCGGTTGTTAATATGATATAGCGCTATAGGATTTGACACCCCATTCCTGTTGTCATGGAATGTCTGAAACCAATTTGTTTCTCCATCCAAATAGGGATTGCCTTTGTGGTATCCTTATAGTCTGAAAGGTGTATTTTGATGCACTAGGTCTGAATGAATTCTTAAATCACACTTTTAAAGTATAGTTTGATATACTCCCATGTGTGATATTGTACAAAACCAACATATATTTTGTTAATCATCCAAAGCATATTTTGATATGTTATTTACAAAACCAAAACATAGTTTAATATGTTATTTATCACATCCAAAGCATATTTTGATATGTTATTTACAAAACCAAAACATAGTTTAATATGTTATTTATAAATCCGAAGTATACTTGTAATATACTACTTAGAACTATTATTTTAAACAACGAAGGTATATTTAATGTGCTATCTGTCTAACGATTGGGTTTTGGTTAGTGTTTAGATAACGGGACGGGTGTAATGTGATGAAAACATGGTAGATACGCCGCTGGTACTTCTTATATATAAGTGTTTTCATTGCATTACATACCGTGGCGTTATTTAGTACACTTGGGTTAACGATATTGGAACTGAAATATACTTTAATATATTACTCATTCGATTCTCTTAAAATCCAAAGTATATTTTCAAATATACTATAAGCCTTTTTATCAAAATATTGTTTTACAAGCAACTTATCTTATACAAACTCATTTTACATGGTTATTCATTTAATCATACATTATTCTTTTATTTATACATATCATCTGATCTCATTGTTTTTCAAACGATTTACAAAACAAATCAATTTACAAGGTTCATGACTAAACTTTATTAAACATTTTCTTAAACTTACAAGTCATGAATCCTATTTTCACAAAACCTATGTATCTCACAGTCATTTTTATGCTGACGTACCTATTTTTACACATGTTTCAGGTACTGCTTTGCAATGATTGTTGATATATGCTACACTTAGGATGGACTCGTGCCTTAGCGACTTTAAAACTTGAAAGATAATAGTTGTACTTATTTGATTGTATTAAAACAATGAGTTCATTTATTCAATAAAACAAAATTATTTATTCCATGGTTGTGAAACAATGATTCTGTTACAACACTCCCCGACGTTTCCGCCACGTTTTGTTGCTTTACGTGGTCGGGGTGTGACATTAGGTTCTACCTTGCTTAAGAATGCAGCAAATGCACACTCATGTGCAGTTGCAGATCTTGTTCTCACACCATCTGCAGGATTGCCAATGATGTCAGAATGAATATGTCCTTTGATCCATCTTAACTTGTTGTGAAAAGTTGTTGGTTCTGATGGATTTGAAGTTTCCCCCTGAACAGGTGCCTCAGTTGTGTGTATAGTATCAGAATTGTGAGTTTCTGATGTACTACACATTTGATCTGCAGGGTTAGTACATGAAGAATCTATTGAATTTTTGAAAGAATTATCATGTTCTAAGAAATATTCAGTTATCATTTCAAAGAGATGTTCATAATTTTCTTGTTTGTCAGAAAAAATTATTTCTTTCATGTATTCATCAGAAACCTCTGTTTCTGATGAGTCATCAAATGAAACATACAGACTTTCTCTGATTATCCTTGTGTTGAGAATAAAAATTGTATATGCTTTTGAGGACAAAGAATAACCAAGAAAAATACCTTTTTCTGCTTTTCTGTCAAATTTTTCAAGGCTTTCAAAATCATTGAAAACAAAACATCTACAACCAAATGTATGCAAAAATTTTACACTTGGAATCCTTCCATTGATAATGTTGTAAGTTGTTTTGTTTTGCCTTTTGTTGATTATGGTTCTGTTTTGGGTAAAACATGCATTTGCTATAGCTTCTGCCTAAAAATGAGTGGGCATTTTAGCATAAGCAAGCATAGTTCTGGCAGCTTCTACCAAGGTCCTATTTTTCCTTTCAACCACCCCATTCTGTTGAGGTGTTCTGGGAGCAGAAAAATCATGAGAGATTCCTTTACTTACAAGAAAGTTCTCAATTTTTGAATTCTTAAACTCTGTTCCATTGTCTGATCTGATCCTTCTGACTGTTAGTTTTAACAGATTTTCAATTTTCTTGATAAAATTAATGATCAGATTAGGAGTTTCACTTTTCTTTCTCAAAAATTCTACCCATGTGTACCTGGAAAAGTCATCTACTATTACTAGTATGTATTTCTTTCCAGAAAAACTTTCTGTACTTATGGGTCCACACAAATCCATGTGTAAAAGTTCCAAATTTTGTGAAATAGAAGACTCAGACATTGATTTATGTGAGCTTCTTTTGGATTTTCCCATCTCACATGCTTCACAAATTTTATCCTTCTTTGAGGATATCAAAGGTAATCCTTTTACCAGACCTTTGCTTGCTAATTTGCTTAGCTTTTTGAAATTTAAGTGAGCTAGCCTTTTGTGCCATAACCAACTACTACCCTTGTTGATTTTTGAAAATAAACATAATTTTGGATGTTCACTTTCTTCTTTGAAATCAAAATAGTAAATTGATTTTCTTATTCTTTTTCCACTTAAATAGATTTTATTATCATCTATACCTATTAACAAGCATTTTTCTGGTAAAAAGGTTACCTGAAAACCTTTGTCACAGAATTGACCACAACTTAGCAAATTATACTTTAAGCCTTCAACATAGGCTACTTTCTCTATGGTCAAACATCCATACCTTATGCATCCATATCCCATGATCCTCCCTTTTACTCCATTTCCAAAATTTACCATTCTACCCAGCTTTGGAACAAAGTTGCTGAGTAAGCTCCTGTCCCCAGTCATGTGCTTGGAGCTTCCTGAATCGCAGTACCAGATCTGCTGCACATGATGGTCCTGAAATGGAATGATTAGAGGGTTTTTGGTACCCAGGCTTGCTTGGGTACTTTTTTCTGATGAGATTTTAAACAGATTATTTTCTCTTGTTGGTCTTTCATCAGAAATTCTGTTATATGCTGAGCCATAAACAGATTTTACATTTTTCTTTTGAAGATGGTGTTGAACAAGCTTCAGTATGTCAACACACATACAAGATTTATCAGAATTTTCTGATATTCTTTCTTGTGATGGAATGAGTGGATAATTTTGAAAAGATGAGTGAACTGCTTCTGGAGTCTTTAAATGTAACACCTGTGCCTCCACGGCCATCAAACAAATACCGAACCAATGAAATATTGTATTTCATACTTGGGATTTGTAAAAATATGTGTATCGTTTACACATATCAACTCTTGTTCGATTTCAAGCTCTAAATCGCTTTCTGGAAGGTTATACGCGCACCAATGCGTAAATATAACCAGTTTAATGCAACGAACACTCCGGAATAGTGACATTGGCTTAACATACCTTAAATAACCTTTACATAACTTAGAAATAAGTTTTGAAGGCTTTGGTATGGCAAAAACAAGTTAATTAGCTTACAGGGACTAAACTTGACAAACTGCGAAAGTATGCCAATTTGAACTGTAACAGACATTCCGGAACATGACCATAAGTTAAACACACCTTAAATATCCTTTATATAGCTTAGAAATAGGCTTTGAGGGGTTCGGTGTGCTAAAATAAACTTTTGGCTCATTCAGGGACTAAAAGTGTCAAAAAGTGCACAAGTTTGCATTTTCGCGCATATCTTACGTTCTGAATACATCCGGACATCCAAAAATTTATGTAAGCATGACTATATTATGCTTTAGTGTTTGGCTTGCCAAAAATCCATTCGTCGCGTCATTTGGATCGTTTTTCGTGCTTGTGCGCATTCCGTCGTAATTAAGCGAACATCGCGTTCGTACGACCAAACGAACCAACATCCGACATATTTTTGAGCATGTTTCATGTCCACAATGTTTAGGCAACATTTTAGGGCCTTAAAGTTGGCTTTACGGGCCTTAGAAGTGTCAGAAATGGCCTTAAACACGTGCAGGGACCAAAACTGTAAATTCTGAAACTTGGGATCTGACCAGACAGTCCAGGCGGCCCGCGTAATACATATGTTAATCCTCACGCGGCCCGCGTCCGACTCCCTGATCAGATAATATCGAACAGTCAGCATGTTCCAGCTGTTTTAACCACAACCACACACTCACCACTTGCCTAATCAACTGATAAGGATGGTTTTTAGGCACCATAACTTTCCGACACTTGTACGGATACGATTAAAGCACGATATTCGACAAACGATCTTAACAGTTCGGGTATTCCTATAAATACCTAACCCACTTAACTTCAAAAATCACTAGAATCTGATCTAAGTGACTCTAAGTTGGAACCATTGTTTCATACCTGAGTTATTGTGATCTAGATTAGCATTCGGGGACCCTTCGTAAGTATTCTTTCGTTCTTTTCCTTATTTTATTGCTTTTCGAGTCAGAAAGTCAAACTTTGTTTGACTTTCAGCGTTGACCAGCTTATGGTCAATGCGAAGTTCGTTTGAACTTCGCAACGTGATTGTAATCACGATGGTTATAGTCCCTTGGGACTATGCCTACTGATTACCACGTTGTCTATGGTCGTAAGGGTAAGCGATCTGATAAATCGCTTATACCTTCAAACCCGACCCAGTTTGGTCGATCATTAGGATCCGACCAAATACATTAGGTGACCATAGTGTAGGGAATAACCTTCCGAGGTTATACCTTATGGTCGCTTCGTTTAAGTAGTTGTATGATAGGTAGTTTATATGCCTTAGGTAAATTACCAGAATACCCTTTTCATGTGTAATTGGTAATTAAGCATATGTAACCTAAACTTTGGTCACATAACTGATTATGTAACATGTTTAGGCATATAACACTTGTCATAGGACTAGTTAGACGGTCCGAACGCGTTTCACGTGCACGACGCGTTAAAGTAGCATAAGCTACCTTAATGGGTCGCGATGGGTCGAAAGCACTTAGGTTAGGTTTCATGTAGTATGTAGGCCTTGTTAAACCATATCATATGAGTTCCAATACTCATTTGGTTTACCAAGCCTCATCCTATCCGATCTCCCGATTTAAGTCCGGTTTATTTATATAGTTTTAGATTGCCGACTGATTCCGTGCTCCCTCTAGCTTTGTTTGGTTGTTGTTCAAGACTTCTAAGCATTCTCAGGCGAGTACATTATTCCCCTCTTTTACTGTTTTCAACTATTTTGGGGTGACTCATATGTGCTAAATATCTTAACAATAATTTCAAGAACGATTACAATAACAATTACAATGTGGTTTCAAGAACGATAACAATGGTTTCAAGAACGATTACAATGGTTTCAAAAACAATAACAATGGTTTCAAAAACAATAACAATGGTTTCAAAAACAATTACAATGGTTTTCAAGAACGATTTCAATAAAGTGAACGAACTTGTGGGTTGTAGTTACATAACCAATGACATTCATTAGCAATGATCAAACCGACCAGTATTAGGTTATGGTACCATAGGATCTGACAAATCCCGTTATTCTCTATACCCATGGTTATGTGTGGGTATTTTGGGTAACGACTGAATCTGTAATTATTAATTTACCCTTTGGTAAGGGTTTGTTAAGAACGAGAATGAGAGCGAGTTGGAACGAGGAACGAGTCAAGAAGGTTTGAATGTTATTAGAGAATCGACCATAAAGTAGTTTCACAATTAAAACAAGAACGATTTGAACAATTAGAACAAGAACGACTTGAACGATTTTACAAAATGTTTTAACGATTGGGTAAACATTGGGACATGATTTACATTTGATCATGCATTTACACGAAACATAGTATTGATTTAAACCAAGTTTTACTTCAATACTTTGTTTTGTGCGTTTCACCTATGGTTTAGTTGATGCATTTCACTAGCCATACATATCATTTTGGTTATATATATTACATGATTTACATTGGACATGAACATTACTTTGGTGGTTTGGTTTGATTAAGTGATTAAGTAACGATGCGTATGTAATATGATATAAACATGGTGGATACGCCACCGGTACTTCCTATATATAAGTGTTTGTATGGTATTACATATTGTAGCGTTATTTGAATCATTTCAGTTTGAGACATAGAACATTTTATACAAGTAACATACTTTTCACAAGACACTGATTTACAAACAACTTATCTTATACAAACTCATTTTACATGGTTATTCATTTAATCATGCATTATTCTCTTATTTATACATATCATCTAAACTTATTATTTTTCAAATGATTTACAAAGACAAAGTAAATTACGAGGTTCATGACTAAACATTTTCTCAAACAGAAGTCATGAATCTTATTTTCAACAAAACCAATGTATTCGCCAGCATTTCTTTGCTGACCTCGTTTTCACATATGTTTCAGGTATTGTTGGATGATATCGTTTGATAGGATGCATGCTCACATAGGACTGGACAAGGCCTTAGTGACTCAATAACAATGATAGACTATGTTTAAATTGTGTATTTAGATTTCCAGACGATGTAATTATTCAATGTTTAATAAAACGAAACACTTTTGGTATCCATGGTTATGAAACATTAATTCTGTTACAACACTCCCCGACGTTTCCGCCACGTTTTGTATGTTACACGTGGTCGGGGTGTGACAGAAAAGATGGTATCAGAGCCAATGGTTATAGGGAATTAGGTTATTAGTAATGCTTTGACCTAGTCTATAACCTTCTTAGGACCCTAACGCGAGTTTACTTGCGTTTAGTCATAAAACAATACCGTCACCTATCCTTAGGTGACGACCACAACAAGAATACAATTTTCGAAACCGCTTTGAAAACTAATCATCTGTTCTAGGATGATTGATTACAAGGTTTTGAACCCTCTGTTATATGGTTTTGAACCCTTTTGAGTTTTCAAAATCTCCTCAAGGTTTGGGTTTTAAATAATGTGAACACGTGAAAACTGGAAGGGTGAATGCCTGTATTCTGGGTTTTCTGTCTAGGCAAGCACTTCGTATATATCTCATCAAACGCGAGACCAGTTGTGCTTACCTGGGAATTCTTGGGATAAGTGTTCACTTATAGGTGAGCATGTCTTCGCGATACATTATTTTTGACCTATTTACTTTGACTAATCACCAAGGTCATTTGTTGCTTTGTAGTAACAAACAAATGACCACTATCCTTGCTTTCATCAGATTTGTTTCATCTCATTCTTTTCGTCTAATTCTCTCACTCGTTTCCTTTCATGTTTCCTCTTTTAGACAATGCCTCCTCGACGCGAAAGCCAGATAGAGACTGCCGAATTGGCAGAAATTATTGCGCAGCAAATGGCTGCTCAATTCCCAAACCTCTTTGCTCAATGGATCCAAGCCAACAACAACAACAATGTTACATGCAAATACAAGGATTTTAACCAGGCTAAACCACTCAAGTTTAGTGGTTCTGAAGGGGCGACTGGGCTTCTTCAATGGTTCGAGAGCATTGAGAATACTTTCCGCCACGTGCAGTGTCCTGATAATCGCAAGGTCGAGTTTTCTTCGAGTGTGTTTCAGAAGAGGGCTCTCACATGGTGGAACGGGGTTATGAGGGATCGTGGTGCAGAAGTTGCTCTAGCACAGACGTGGGCTGAACTTAGGGCCCTTATGATGAGGGAATTCTGTCCTCGTCATGAGCAGCGAGCTTTGGAGAAGGAATTTGATGAGTTGAAGCAAGATAGTGGTGAGCACAGGGCGTATACTGATAGATTTGAGGAGTTGAGTCTGCTTTGCCCGACAATGGTTACCCCACTCGACAAGGCTATCGAAAGATACATCGACGGCCTACCTGACTTGGTACAAGACATCCTTACTGGTAGTAACCCTGCCACACTCCGTCAGGCGATCGAGTTAGCTGCGACATTGACTGAGTCGCAGATTCGGAAGAATAAGCTACACAGAAAAGGTGACAAGGGTAAGAAGCAGGGGTCTGACAAGGAGGATAGCAAGAAAGGTCAAAACAAGAAGGGTAAGGAAGGTGAGACGTCAAAGAAATCAAGAAAGCGAAAGGGTGTTCAGAACTTTGCTGTTACAGCACAGACTGCTCAGAACCCGCGGAACCAACCAGCTCAGCCACCTGCAAAGAAAGCATATGCCGGTACCGCACCTTATTGTGCACGCTGCAACGGTCATCACGCAGTACAACAAGCTTGCTGGCAATGCACGACGTGTGGTAAACTTGGGCATTTGGCCAAGGTTTGTCGTTTGGGACAAAATCAGGCTGCTCAGGTTCAAGCTCCGGTTCAAGGGAATGCTGTGAGATTTCCATTGGGTTCATGTTTCAACTGCGGAGAGATTGGTCACTTCCGCCACAACTGCCCAAGACTGGTGAATGCAAATGCTAACGCAAACCCGAATGTGAACGTCAATGTGAATCCAGCACGTGGTCGAGTGTTTAACATCAATGAGGCACTCAATGATGAAGGAGTGAACAATTAGCATTTTGTATTTTCCTATGGTTGTTATCTTGTAACATTAAAGACAATGCGGTTGTTATATAAATAAAAATTTATGGTTTTATTTTGTAACTAATGCAATTGTATGAATGTTTGATCCAACCTTATGGTATCAACACAAAGACAAAAACTACTCGTGTGGTTCTGTCATTTTTATGATCACTTGTGATCTCCCTAAGAACCTCAAACACTTGTTTCTTTTAAACCTAAAGTATCTTATCATCTTGCACCGTTCGAGATGCAAGAATTATCAAAACAGCTACAAAAGTTGTCTGATAAAGGATTCATTCATCCAAACTTTTCACCTTGGGGAAAACTCTTGCCCTCTTTGTGAAAAAGAAAGATGGATCTTCTCGAATTCATATCGATTAACGTAAGCTTGATAAGCTTACCATCAAGAATCGATATCCCCTACCTTAAATCAACGATTTCTCCGATCAACTGCATAGCGTTTCATGCTTTTTCAAGATCGATTTGCGTTTTGGGTATCATCAACTTTGTATTCTCGAAGAAGATATTCCCAAAACGGTTTTCTGCATGAAGTATGGCCATTACGAGTTTACAGTCATGCCTTTTGGGTTGACAAATGCTCCAGCCATCTTCAAGGACTTAATAAATAGAGTCTGCAAGCCTTATTTGGATCAGTTCGTCATTGTTGTTAATGACATCTTGATCTATTCATATCCCGAGCCGATCACGATCAACACCTTCGTTGACATTGGAACCCCTAAAGAATGAACAAACTTTTCGCTAAATCCTCCAAGAGGAAATTTTGGCTTAAAGAAGTTCAGTTTTTGGGCCATGTAGTCAACAAGCAGAGTATTCATGTGGATCCATCCAAATTGCTGCAATTAAGGATTTGATTCCTTGTATGCTTTAAATACCCGTGTCCAAAGATAACAAATTTAAAAGGTCAAATTAAACAATTATGCGAGTATGCGATTATGTGATATGTGTTTATGTGTTCTCCTCTATGTTTTTGTGTGATCCGATTTTCAAATCCTCATAGAATCTTTCATATCTTCATATGAGGGATTCATAGTAGGATATTCAAAAGGTACTATCTTAAATCCTTAATGGGCTTCTATGTAATAGTTAAGACCCTTGGATTATATAGTATCGCTTCATGATTCATAAGAGACCCTTTTAGTGGTCTAGTCTAAAAGATTGATTCACAATTTGGTTAAAGAACGACATCTAGTGATGTAGCTGAACAGACTCCTTGATAGTCTATTTAGATCATTTATTGATTTAATTAAAAGGACTCTATGGCGGTCTAGTTACACACATCACAGGATTGTTCATTTGGTTTTACCCTACACGTTATAAAATAGACTGTGTGAACTGTGCAAGGAATTGGCTAATTATGGACGCGTACATAATTATGAAATTTAGTGCACAGAAACCCAGTAGGATTTATTATGTGTAAGAACCGATAGTGACAACAATAACAAAATGAGAACGATGTAATGGAGGTACGGTGGACGCACCAATGACACTTCATATACTTGTATATAAGTGTCCCTCTTACATTGCAAGCATAATGTTATTAAGGTTACTAGAAGTTCAGAACCCTAACCAATGTTGTTCGATCTTTACAACTTCATGTTTTCAAGCTCTCACAAGTTTCCTCTGATTAAATTTCGGGACGAAATTTCCTAAAGTAGGGGAGACTGTAACACCTGTGCCTCCACGGCCATCAAACAAATACCGAACCAATGAAATATTGTATTTCATACTTGGGATTTGTAAAAATATGTGTATCGTTTACACATATCAACTCTTGTTCGATTTCAAGCTCTAAATCACTTTCTGGAAGGTTATACGCGCACCAATGCGTAAATATAACCAGTTTAATGCAACGAACACTCCGGAATAGTGACATTGGCTTAACATACCTTAAATAACCTTTACATAACTTAGAAATAAGCTTTGAGGGGTTCGGTGTGCTAAAATAAACTTTTGGCTCATTCAGGGACTAAAAGTGTCAAAAAGTGCACAAGTTTGCATTTTCGCGCATATCTTACGTTCTGAATACATCCGGACATCCAAAAATTTATGTAAGCATGACTATATTATGCTTTAGTGTTTGGCTTGCCAAAAATCCATTCGTCGCGTCATTTGGATCGTTTTTCGTGCTTGTGCGCATTCCGTCGTAATTAAGCGAACATCGCGTTCGTACGACCAAACGAACCAACATCCGACATATTTTTGAGCATGTTTCATGTCCACAATGTTTAGGCAACATTTTAGGGCCTTAAAGTTGGCTTTACGGGCCTTAGAAGTGTCAGAAATGGCCTTAAACACGTGCAGGGACCAAAACTGTAAATTCTGAAACTTGGGATCTGACCAGACAGGCCAGGCGGCCCGCGTAATACATATGTTAATCCTCACGTGGCCCGCGTCTGACTCCCTGATCAGATAATATCGAACAGTCAGCATGTTCCAGCTGTTTTAACCACAACCACACACTCACCACTTGCCTAATCAGCTGATAAGGATGGTTTTTAGGCACCATAACTTTCCGACACTTGTACGGATACGATTAAGGCACGATATTCGACAAACGATCTTAACGGTTCGGGTATTCCTATAAATACCCAACCCACTTAACTTCAAAAATCACTAGAATCTGATCTAAGTGACTCTAAGTTGGAACCATTGTTTCATACCTGAGTTATTGTGATCTAGATTAGCATTCGGGGACCCTTCGTAAGTATTCTTTCGTTCTTTTCCTTATTTTATTGCTTTTCGAGTCAGAAAGTCAAACTTTGTTTGACTTTCAGCGTTGACCAGCTTATGGTCAATGCAAAGTTCGTTTGAACTTCGCAACGTGATTGTAATCACGATGGTTATAGTCCCTTGGGACTATGCCTACTAGGGTCGTAAGGGTAAGCGATCTGATAAATCGCTTATACCTTCGAACCCGACCCAGTTTGGTCGATCATTAGGATCCGACCAAATACATTAGGTGACCATAGTGTAGGGAATAACCTTCCGAGGTTATACCTTATGGTCGCTTCGTTTAAGTAGTTGTATGATAGGTAGTTTATATGCCTTAGGTAAATTACCAGAATACCCTTTTCATGTATAATTGGTAATTAAGCATATGTAACCTAAACTTTGGTCACATAACTGATTATGTAACATGTTTAGGCATATAACACTTGTCATAGGACTAGTTAGACGGTCCGAACGCGTTTCACGCGCACGACGCGTTAAAGTAGCATAAGCTACCTTAATGGGTCGCGATGGGTCGAAAGCACTTAGGTTAGGTTTCATGTAGTATGTAGGCCTTGTTAAACCATATTATATGAGTTCCAATACTCATTTGGTTTACCAAGCCTCATCCTATCCGATCTCCCGATTTAAGTCCGGTTTATTTATATAGTTTTAGATTGCCGACTGATTCTGTGCTCCCTCTAGCTTTGTTTGGTTGTTGTTCAAGACTTCTAAGCATTCTCAGGTGAGTACATTATTCCCGTCTTTTACTGTTTTCAACTGTTTTGGGGTGACTCATATGTGCTAAATATCTTAACAATGATTTCAAGAACGATTACAATAACAATTACAATGTGGTTTCAAGAACGATAACAATGGTTTCAAGAACGATTACAATGGTTTCAAAAACAATAACAATGGTTTCAAAAACAATAACAATGGTTTCAAAAACAATTACAATGGTTTTCAAGAACGATTTCAATAAAGTGAACGAACTTGTGGGTTGTAGTTACATAACCAATGACATTCATTAGCAATGATCAAGCCGACCAGTATTAGGTTATGGTACCATAGGATCTGACAAATCTCGTTATTCTCTATACCCATGGTTATGTGTGGGTATTTTGGGTAACGACTGAATCTGTAATTATTAATTTACCCTTTGGTAAGGGTTTGTTAAGAACGAGAACGAGAGCGAGTTGGAACGAGGAACGAGTCAAGAAGGTTTGAATGTTATTAGAGAATCGACCATAAAGTAGTTTCACAATTAAAACAAGAACGATTTGAACAATTAGAACAAGAACGACTTGAACGATTTTACAAAATGTTTTAACGATTGGGTAAACATTGGGACATGATTTACATTTGATCATGCATTTACACGAAACATAGTATTGATTTAAACCAAGTTTTACTTCAATACTTTGTTTTGTGCGTTTCACCTATGGTTTAGTTGATGCATTTCACTAGCCATACATATCATTTTGGTTATACATATTACATGATTTACATTGGACATGAACATTACTTTGGTGGTTTGGTTTGATTAAGTGATTAAGTAACGATGCGTATGTAATATGATATAAACATGGTGGATACGCCGCTGGTACTTCCTATATATAAGTGTTTGTATGGTATTACATATTGTAGCGTTATTTGAATCATTTCAGTTTAAGACATAGAACATTTTATACAAGTAACATACTTTTCACAAGACACTGATTTACAAACAACTTATCTTATACAAACTCATTTTACATGGTTATTCATTTAATCATGCATTATTCTCTTATTTATACATATCATCTAAACGTATTATTTTTCAAATGATTTACAAAGACAAAGTAAATTACAAGGTTCATGACTAAACATTTTCTCAAACAGAAGTCATGAATCTTATTTTCAACAAAACCAATGTATTCGCCAGCATTTCTTTGCTGACCTCGTTTTCACATATGTTTCAGGTATTGTTGGATGATATCGTTTGATAGGATGCATGCTCACATAGGACTGGACAAGGCCTTAGTGACTCAATAACAATGATAGACTATGTTTAAATTGTGTATTTAGATTTCCAGACGATGTAATTATTCAATGTTTAATAAAACGAAACACTTTTGGTATCCATGGTTATGAAACATTAATTCTGTTACAACACTCCCCGACGTTTCCGCCACGTTTTGTATGTTACACGTGGTCGGGGTGTGACATTAAAGATTCTTGACTGCATTCACTTATGTTTGCTTTGAAGTTTGGTTTTTCAAAAGAGTATTCAGAACTTGTTGATTTGCAAGATTTAGAATCAGATTCTGATGAAAATTTATCAGAAATCTGATGGGTTGCTTTTACAAAGACAGTGGGTTTACTTCCTCTTGATTTTATATATCCTAAACCCTCTCCTTTGTTCTTTGGTGTGGACTCAATGAAATTTATGAATTCTTTGGCTTGTTGAAAACCTCTTACATTGATTTCTTTATCATTAATTTTCTTGTAAAGATCTTTTCTTTCATTTTCATAGAACTCAATTTTAGCTCTTTGATCTAAACTTTCTTCTATGAGTAATTGGTTTTCAAGAATGATTTTATTCATGGTTCTTTGCAACTCATCAGATTTTCTAATATCTGATTGATGTTTTTCTTGCAGACTTAGAAAATCTGACATGAGCTTGTTTAGCTTGTGTTCAAGATCAAGATTGTCTAAATTTACCTTTTTTTCTGAAGTTTCTGGTAGGCCTTCAGAAAGTGCCATGAGGCAAAAGTTTGCCATTTCTTCTTCTTCTTCATCATCAGAAGAATCATCAGATAACCATGTATCTGTTCCTGCAATTAAGCTGACTTGTTGTTGCTTCTTTGCTTCTTCTAGCTTTTTCTCATAATTAGCAACATCATTGAGCTTCTTGGTCTTGCTTTCTGATGCATAGTGACCTCTCTGCTTGCACTTGTAACATACAACTTCAGCCTTCCCTTTATCCTTAGACCTAACTTCCTCTTTAGATCTTCCATCCATCCTTCCTCTGTCACTTCTCTGGTATCTCTGGCTTCCTCCCCTCAAACTCTGCTCAAATGTTTTGGTGAGCAGTGCTATTGCTTCAGCAAAAGCTGAAAAATCTGATGATGTATCAGAAATTTCAAGATTTTGACTGTTTGATGGTTGTGGATCATTGGTAGGTAGTGTTCTTTGTGAGTTTGAGATAAGAGCTAAAGATCCCCCCCTTTGAATGGGTTCTTCAAATATTTCTTCCTCTCTGGGGATCAAGATGCTATATAGGTCATGAAGACTCATATTTCCTAGTTCTATGGTTGAGGACAAAGTCATGGTTAGACTTCTCCATTCTCTAGGAAGAGCATCAAGAAATTTTATGTTTCTTTCATCATTTGATTTTGTTATTCCAAATTTCTTTAGCTTGTTTAAAAGTTTTGTAAATCTTTGATATGTATCATTTAATCTTTCATTTGGTAAACTTTCAAACCTCTCATATGAGGAAACATTGTTTGTTCTCTTGTTTCTTCTCATCCTTTCTCCTCCTTCACAAAGATTTTCCAACTGATCTCATATTTCCTTGGCTGATGCACATGCATCAACTTGTGAAAATATGTCATTGGGGATGGCCATTATTAAAAGTGACTTTGCCCTTTCATCCTCAGCCACCAGATCCTTGTCTTCCGCACTCCAGTTTATTTCACTTTTGGGAGCACGGGAGGCAGGGATTGCTGGTGATTGGTCAGTTGCTGGAATAGCTGGTATTTCAGTCATTGGTATATGTGGACCCCTTTCAATGGATTGAAACAGAGCTCGGTCATGACCATTGAGGAAATTGACCATCCTGATTTTTCATTGGGGGTATTCCTCTCTGACCAGAGTCGGAGGTTTAGACATAGAACCAATGTTAAAAGCATTATTCCAGGATTGAAAGCTGGCCATATTTAGAGAAAAGAAGATGAGCGATTGATCGTTTGAAAATAGTTTATTCAATCTGCTCTGATACCAATTGTTGGACCCAGTTTGGCCTTAATAACTTCTTTTCATGTAATATGGCAAGTGATTTCAGTAGATATGAAAAAGATGTGCGGAAATAGAAATCAGACTTTCAGAAACAAGACCTATAGAATTATCAAGTTTATATCACTTTGAAACAAAATAGTTTACAAGGTGATTGTAAGATTATTATCTAATACAAATGAATCTTGAATTATGTGGGTGAGAGGGCAATGGATTTTGTAGTATGTATGAATGCTAAGCTTCAAACTCATTGTCTTCTGCTTGGTTAGCCTTCTATTTATAGAAGGCTGGGTACATGAATAAACAATTGTTTATTCATGTAATAAGTCCTGCAAAAAGTAGCCATTTGACATATTCAGTGAATCCAACAGTCAAGTTGCCTTTGTAATCATGATATCCAATAATGTCAAGTTGCTTCGGTTATTGTGGCAGGATAGAGCCGATTTCAGACAAGTGGGGTATTCATCAGAATTTCTGATAAACCACTTCATCAGAAATTCTGGTGAACAAATCATCAGAAAACCTGATGATCAGAATCGTCAGAAACTGATGATATTTCATCAGAAATATCATCAGATCCATCAGAAATGACCTTATCTGATAATCCAATTAAGCTCTTGATCAACTTGTGATTCTTTGAAGTAGACGCTGTTCATTTCAGTTGTCTTATCCGATCTTCTTCTTCTTGTTGTGATCTTCAGGACTGTTGTCTTCTTCATAGATCCAGTTGAATATGATTTTCTTCAATACTTACAAATAAACTTTCCTAACTGGTTTGTTTGGACGTAAGGGATGACTGAATCCGATATACATAATTGATAATGTCACACCCCGACCACGTAGAACATACAAAACGTGGCGGAAACGTCGGGGAGTGTTGTAACAGAATTAATTGTTTCAAATCCATGGCAATTGAAGTTTCGTTTTATTAATCAAATATGAAAGATTACATTGTTTTATACAAGAACCAAAGAGTACATAACATAAAGTAGCTAGTTCTTGTCTCGTTTTAAGTCACTAAGGCACAGGTCCGCCTAAGTATGTCTTGATAAGTCCTATGCTTCATCTCCTGAAAACACATGTGAAAATAGGTACGTCAGCATAAAAATGCCTGTGAGATACATAGGTTTTGTGAAAATAGGTTTCATGACTTATGTTTGAGAAAATGTTTAGTCATGAACCTTGTAATTTGCTTTGTTTTGTAAATCATTTGAAAAACGATAAGATCAGATGATATGTATAAATAAGTGAATAATGTATGGTTAAAGGAATAACCATGTAAAATGAATTTGTATAAGATAAGTTGTTTGTAAATCAATGTCTTGTGAAAAGTATGTTATTTGTATAAAATGTTCTATGTCATAAACTGAAATGATTCAAATAACGCTACGATATGTAATACCATACAAACACTTATATATAGGAAGTACCAGCGGCGTATCCACCATGTTTGTATCATATTACACATGCATCGTTACTTAATCACTTAATCAAACCAAACCACCAAAGTAATGTTTAACAATTGTAGAAATGTTTATGTATGGTCAAATACGGTTCACACGGTTCACAGATACAAACGGTTCACAGATACAAACGGATCACAGATACAAACGGTTCACAGATACAAACGGTTCACAGATACAAACGGTTCACAGATACAAACGGTTCATAGATACAACGGTTCAAAATACAGTATAATGTGTTCACATGCTGGATGAGCATATGCAACAGAAATGTAATGTAAAACAATGTACTAAGTATGAACTAAATGGACATACATAGCATAAATGTAATGTAAAACGATGTACTAAGTAATGCACACAATGGGCACACCTAGCATGAAAATGTAATGAAATCATGTACTATAATGTACTAACGAACATAGCAGTTATATGATGTGAAAACAGGAAAGCACGAAAGTAACAAGTAGGCACATGTGTTCCACCCCAAAACGTTTGGAAAACAGTAAAAGAGGGGTCTATGTACTCACTTGAGATTGCTTAGTAGTCCTTGAGTAACAACCAAACAATGCTAGAGATCACGGATATCAAACGGCACCTAATATAGGTAACTATGTTAATAACCGGACCTAAATCGGATGATTGGATAGAATGAGGGTTCGTAAACCAAACGAGTATAGAGACTCGTGTCATATGGTTTAACAAAGCCTACATACTAAATGAAACCTAACCTAATAGCTTACGACCCATTACGACCCGTTTAGGTAGCTTATGCTACTTTAACGCGTCGTTCGCGTGAAACGCGTTCGGACCGCCTAACTAGTCCTATGACAAGTGTTATATGCCTAAACATGTTACATAATCAGTTATGTGACAAAAGTATAGGTTACATATGCTTAATTACCAGTTATACATGAAAAGGGTATTCTGGTAATTTACCTAAGGCATATAAACTACCTATCATACAACTACTTAAACGATGTGACCATAAGGTATAACCTCGGAAGGTTATTCCCTACACTATGGTCACCTAAAGTATTTGGTCGGATCCTAATGATCGACCAAACTGGGTCGGGTTCGAAGGTATAAGCGATTTATTAGATCGCTTACCCTACGACCCTAGACAACGTGGTAATCAGTAGGCATAGTCCCAAGGGACTATAACCATCGTGATTACAATCACGTTGCGAAGTTCAAACGAACTTCGCATTGACCATAAGCTGGTCAACGCTGAAAGTCAAACAAAGTTTGACTTTCGGACTCGAAAAGCAATAAATTAAGGAAAAGAACGAAAGAATACTTACGAAGGGTCCCCGAATGCTAATCTAGATCACAATAACTCAGGTATGAAACAATGGTTCCAACTTAGAGTCATTTAGATCAGATTCTAGTGGTTTTGAAGCAATGGGGGGTGGGGTATATATAGTTTTCGGGTAACCGTTAAGATCGTTTGTCGAATATCGTGCCTTAATCGTAACCGTACAAGTGTCGGAAAGTTAGGGTGCCTAAAAACAATCCTTATCAGCTGATTAGGCAAGTGGTGAGTGTGTGGTTGTGGTTAAAACAGCTGGAAGTTGCTGACTGTTCGATATTATCTGATCAGAGAGGCTGACGAGGGCCGTCTAAGATTTAAGCTTGGCTCACGCGGGCCGCCTAGCTCTTCAGATCAGAAAACAAGTTCCAGAAAATACAGTTTCAGTCCCTGTTGGTGTTTTAAGACACTTTCGACACTTCTAAGGCCCGTAAAGACAACTTTAAGGCCCTAAAATGATTCCTAAACATTGTGGACATGAAACATGCTTAAAAATATGTCGGATGTTGGTTCGTTTGGTCGTACGAACGCGATGTTCACTTAATTACGACGGAATGCGCACAAGCGCGAAAAACGATCCAAATGACGCAACGAATGGATTTTTCTTATGCCAAACACTAAAATAAAATGTTTTAGTGCTTACATAAATTTTTGGATGTCCGGATGTATTCAGAACGTAAGTTATGCGCGAAAATGCAAACTTGTGCACTTTTTGACACTTTTAGTCCCTGAATGACACAAAAGTTTATTTTAGCATACCGAACACCTCAAAGCCTATTTCTAAGCTATGTAAAGGATATTTATGGTATGTTTAACTTATGGTCATGTTCCGGAAGGTCTGTTACAGTTCAAATTGGCATACTTTCGCAGTTTGTCAAATTTAGTCCCTGTAGACGATTTAACTTTGATTTCACCACACCAAACCTTCCAAAACTTATATCTAAGTTATGTATAGGTTATTTAAGGTATGTTAAGCCTATTTCACTATTCCGGAGTGTTCGTTGCATTAAACTGGTTATATTTACGCATCAGTGCGTGTATAAACTTCCAGAAAGCGATTTAGAGTTTGAAATAGAACAAGAATTGATATGTGCAAAAGATACACATATTTTTACAAATTCCAAGTATGAAATACAATATTTCATTGGTTTGGCATTTGTTTAATGGTTGAGGTGACACAGGTGTCACAGTCTCCCATACTTTAGGAAATTTCGTCCCGAAATTAATTCGTAGGAGTCTATTTGTGACTTTGTGTCAAATAACCACCAGAGATATGTAAGGCATAATCCTGTCATTTCCTTAACGGACATTCTTCAGAACAAAAATGAACCGACAGAGTCATTTTCCTCAATGAGTATTCTTCAGAAACGGAAATGAAGGAATAAACAGACGGGGATTCATTTCCTTAACGGCAATCTTCAGAAACGTAAAATGAACTCACGGAGTCATTTTCAACGGGTGCTTCATCAGAAATGGAAATGAAAAGGAGAAACAAACGGATATTCATTTCCTCAACGGACAAATCTTCAGAAACGAAAATGAACAAACAGAGTCATTTTCAACGGGTGCTTCATCAGAAATGGAAATGAAAAGGAGAAACAAACGGATATTCATTTCCTCAATGGACAAATCTTCAGAAACGAAAATGAACAAACGGAGTCATTTTCAACGGTTGCTTCCTCGGAAATGGAAATGAAAATGAGAAACAAACGGATATTCATTTCCTCAACGGACAAATCTTCAGAAACGAAAATGAACAAACGGAGTCATTTTCAACGGTTGCTTCCTCGGAAATGGAAATGAAAATGATAGACAAACAGATATTCATTTCCTCAACGGACAAATCTTCAGAAACGAAAATGAACAAACGGAGTCATTTTCAACGGTTGCTTCCTCAGAAATGGAAATGAAAATGATAGACAAACGGATATTCATTTCCTCAACGGACAAATCTTCAGAAACGAAAATGAACAAACGGAGTCATTTTCAACGGGTGCTTCCTCAGAAACGGAAATGAATAGAGTTAACTTCTAGGCACATGACAAAGCTCGCTGTGGTTTCTGTGCACTAAATTCCATAATTATGTATGCATCCATAATTACGTAATTCCTTGCACAGTCCGCACAGTTTGTCTTGTAATGTTCATAAGCACATAATCACGTAGTTGTTTAACTTGGTTATTAATTTGTTATCTTTGGGTGCGGATACTTAAAGCACACCAGGAATCCAATTCGTGGATTTCATTTGGCACTTTAATCATTTCAAGAATCTATCTATGAAGATAGGATAATCTTAAAAGAAATTCGGCTTTGTCCCTATTGAATTATGATGTACGTATTGAATCATACAAAGAATTCAATTAAGGACTCCGATGAATGATACCCATCCACAAGGATCTAATTATGAGGATAGAAAGATCCTACATGGATTTTGGAGTTTGTGTAACGAGAGTGTTCCGACACCTTGCACTAGGCGTGCTTACGTCGATACACAAGGTAGAAAGTTCATGAGGTTGAGGCGCCAGATATTCCAAGCGACATATGAAGCAGAGTTTGAAGGTTGAGCAGCAGCAGGATTTGTAACAGCTTTGCTTTGGATTGCAAAGCGGCACATGTTAACCAAATGTCTCCATCGTCCACCGTGGGTACATTTGAAACAAGGTATTTGATTTGGATGATGATGGTTGCATTGATTTCTCCAAGGAGCGGTTCCCTTGCACGGCTTCATCCCTGAGACAAGTCATGGGGATAGATAAATCATTGGTCCTCTGGAGTATGACGCCTATTTGCTGGGTAGTTGCAGCACCTGGTTCGGACATTGTTGTTGCGATGAAGAAGCATCTTGAAGATAACGAAAGGCATAGGAGGAAACAAGCGAAAGATAGTCAAAAGAAAATGATAAGGTATGTAGATTGTGACCATTTGTTTGTTACCAAAGGCAAACAAATGAGACAGTGACTAATCAAAGTAAGCGGGTCAATATAATGTATCGCGAAGACATGCTCGCCTATAAGTGAACACTCATCCCAAGAATTCCCAGGTAAGCACAACTGGTCTCGCGTCTGATGAGATGTATACGAAGTGCTTGCCTAGACAGAAAACCCAGAATACATGCATTCACCCTTCCAGTTTGCACGTGTTCACATTATTTAAAACCCAAAACCTTGACGAGATTTTGAAAACTCAAAGGGTTCAAAACCTTATAATAGAGAGTTCAAAACCTTACAATAGAGGGTTCAAAACCTAGTAATCAATCATCCTAGAACAGATGATTAGTTTTCAAAGCGGTTTTGAAATTTATGTTCTTGTTGTGGTCGTCGCCTAAGGATAGGTGACGGTATTGTTTTATGACTAAACGCAAGTAAACTCGCGTTAGGGTCCTAAGAAGGTTATAGACTAGGTCAAAGTATTACTAATAACCTAATTCCCTATAACCATGAGCTCTGATACCAACTTTTCTGTCACACCCCGACCACGTAGAACATACAAAACGTGGCGGAAACGTCGGGGAGTGTTGTAACAGAATTAATTGTTTCAAATCCATGGCAATTGAAGTTTCGTTTTATTAATCAAATATGAAAGATTACATTGTTTTATACAAGAACCAAAGAGTACATAACATAAAGTAGCTAGTTCTTGTCTCGTTTTAAGTCACTAAGGCACAGGTCCGCCTAAGTATGTCTTGATAAGTCCTATGCTTCATCTCCTGAAAACACATGTGAAAATAGGTACGTCAGCATAAAAATGCCTGTGAGATACATAGGTTTTGTGAAAATAGGTTTCATGACTTATGTTTGAGAAAATGTTTAGTCATGAACCTTGTAATTTGCTTTGTTTTGTAAATCATTTGAAAAACGATAAGATCAGATGATATGTATAAATAAGTGAATAATGTATGGTTAAAGGAATAACCATGTAAAATGAATTTGTATAAGATAAGTTGTTTGTAAATCAATGTCTTGTGAAAAGTATGTTATTTGTATAAAATGTTCTATGTCATAAACTGAAATGATTCAAATAACGCTACGATATGTAATACCATACAAACACTTATATATAGGAAGTACCAGCGGCGTATCCACCATGCTTGTATCATATTACACATGCATCGTTACTTAATCACTTAATCAAACCAAACCACCAAAGTAATGTTTAACAATTGTAGAAATGTTTATGTATGGTCAAATACGGTTCACACGGTTCACAGATACAAACGGTTCACAGATACAAACGGATCACAGATACAAACGGTTCACAGATACAAACGGTTCACAGATACAAACGGTTCATAGATACAAACGGTTCACAGATACAAACGGTTCACAGATACAACAGTTCACAGATACAAACGGTTCATAGATACAACGGTTCAAAATACAGTATAATGTGTTCACATGCTGGATGAGCATATGCAACAGAAATGTAATGTAAAACAATGTACTAAGTATGAACTAAATGGACATACATAGCATAAATGTAATGTAAAACGATGTACTAAGTAATGCACACAATGGGCACACCTAGCATGAAAATGTAATGAAATCATGTACTATAATGTACTAACGAACATAGCAGTTATATGAGGTGAAAACAGGAAAGCACGAAAGTAACAAGTAGGCACATGTGTTCCACCCCAAAACGTTTGGAAAACAGTAAAAGAGGGATCTATGTACTCACTTGAGATTGCTTAGTAGTCCTTGAGTAACAACCAAACAATGCTAGAGATCGCGGATATCAAACGGCACCTAATATAGGTAACTATGTTAATAACCGGACCTAAATCGGATGATTGGATAGAATGAGGGTTCGTAAACCAAACGAGTATAGAGACTCGTGTCATATGGTTTAACAAAGCCTACATACTAAATGAAACCTAACCTAATAGCTTACGACCCATTACGACCCGTTTAGGTAGCTTATGCTACTTTAACGCGTCGTTCGCGTGAAACGCGTTCGGACCGCCTAACTAGTCCTATGACAAGTGTTATATGCCTAAACATGTTACATAATCAGTTATGTGACAAAAGTTTAGGTTACATATGCTTAATTACCAGTTATACATGAAAAGGGTATTCTGGTAATTTACCTAAGGCATATAAACTACCTATCATACAACTACTTAAACGATGTGACCATAAGGTATAACCTCGGAAGGTTATTCCCTACACTATGGTCACCTAAAGTATTTGGTCGGATCCTAATGATCGACCAAACTGGGTCGGGTTCGAAGGTATAAGCGATTTATTAGATCGCTTACCCTACGACCCTAGACAACGTGGTAATCAGTAGGCATAGTCCCAAGGGACTATAACCATCGTGATTACAATCACGTTCCGAAGTTCAAACGAACTTCGCATTGACCATAAGCTGGTCAACGATGAAAGTCAAACAAAGTTTGACTTTCGGACTCGAAAAGCAATAAAATAAGGAAAAGAACGAAAGAATACTTACGAAGGGTCCCCGAATGCTAATCTAGATCACAATAACTCAGGTATGAAACAATGGTTCCAACTTAGAGTCATTTAGATTAGATTCTAGTGGTTTTGAAGCAATGGGGGGTGGGGTATATATAGTTTTCGGGTAACCGTTAAGATCGTTTGTCGAATATCGTGCCTTAATCGTAACCGTACAAGTGTCGGAAAGTTATGGTGCCTAAAAACAATCCTTATCAGCTGATTAGGCAAGTGGTGAGTGTGTGGTTGTCGTTAAAACAGCTGGAAGTTGCTGACTGTTTGATATTATCTGATCAGAGAGGCTGACGCGGGCCGCCTAAGAGTTAAGCTTGGCTCACGCGGGCCGCCTAGCTCTTCAGATCAGAAAACAAGTTCCAGAAATTACAGTTTCAGTCCCTGTTGGTGTTTTAAGCCACTTTCGACACTTCTAAGGCCCGTAAAGACAACTTTAAGGCCCTAAAATGATGCCTAAACATTTTGGACATGAAACATGCTCAAAAATATGTCGGATGTTGGTTCGTTTGGTCGTACGAACGCGATGTTCGCTTAATTACGACGGAATGCGCACAAGCGCGAAAAACGATCCAAATGACGCAACGAATGGATTTTTCTTATGCCAAACACTAAAATAAAATGTTTTAGTGCTTACATAAATTTTTGGATGTCCGGATGTATTCAGAACGTAAGTTATGCGCGAAAATGCAAACTTGTGCACTTTTTGACACTTTTAGTCCCTGAATGACACAAAAGTTTATTTTAGCATACCGAACACCTCAAAGCCTATTTCTAAGCTATGTAAAGGATATTTATGGTATGTTTAACTTATGGTCATGTTCCGAAAGGTCTGTTACAGTTCAAATTGGCATACTTTCGCAGTTTGTCAAATTTAGTCCATGTAGACGATTTAACTTTGATTTCACCACACCAAACCTTCCAAAACTTATATCTAAGTTATGTATAGGTTATTTAAGGTATGTTAAGCCTATTTCACTATTCCGTAGTGTTCGTTGCATTAAACTGGTTATATTTACGCATCAGTGCGTGTATAAACTTCCAGAAAGCGATTTAGAGTTTGAAATCGAACAAGAATTGATATGTGCAAAAGATACACATATTTTTACAAATTCCAAGTATGAAATACAATATTTCATTGGTTTGGCATTTGTTTAATGGTTGAGGTGACACAGGTGTCACAGATAAACCTTTGATTCATTTGAAGGTTTGTCCGACAGTCGCAAGGAAATGTAGACGATAAACGATACCGCATAAATGTTTGTATCAGTAAAAGCATTGATTTTGCAAAACATAACTTTTGACTTAAACTATGATTTATTCAAATACATTTTTTTGTACATTTTACCTATGGAATTGAGTAAATACTTTTTACTTGCCATACTTAACATTTGATTATACAAGACATGATTTACATTTGGCATCATACATTGATTACACATAAACATTTTGACATTGGTTTAAACAAGACATTTTGATGGTTATTAATAAGTGATTTACATAACGAGATGGCGTGTAATATGATAAAAGCATTGTGGATACACCGCTGGTACTTCCTATATATACGTGCTTTTATGATATTACATATCGTAGCGTTATCTAAATCATTTCGACAAAGACATGTTACATTTTATACAAATAACATATTTTCACAAGACATTGTTTTGCAAACGACATAATTTATATAAATCCATTTTTACTTGGTTATTTATTTAACCATGCAATATTCTTTTATATCATCTGATTTTCTTATCGATTTTCATATGATTTATAAAAGAAACATTTTCATATGGTTCATGACTACTTTTATTAAACAATTCTTTTAACTTACAAGTCATGAATCCTGCATCAACAAAACCTATGTATCTCACATGCATTTTTATGCTGACGTACCTATTTTCACTTGTGTTTTCAGGAGCTGATGCATAGGGTTGATCAGGATACACTTAGGCGGACTCGGGCCTTAGTGACATAAAAGAAGCAAGACTAGTTTAACTTATGTTACGTTTCCTTTGTTTTAAGACAATGTAATCTCTTTTATTCAAATAAAATGAAACTTTAAATACCATGGTTGTGAAACAATAATTCCGTCGCTCCACTCCCCGACGTTTCCATCGCGGTTTGTTGTTTTACGCGGTCGGGGTGTGACAGAAGAGTTGGTATCAGAGGTCATGGTTATAGGGAATTAGGTTATTAGTAATGCTTTGACCTAGACTATAACCTTTCTAGGACCCCAACACAAGTTATCTTGTGTTTAGATCTTAAAACA
The DNA here is from genome assembly GCA_030545235.1 of Helianthus tuberosus. Lineage (NCBI taxonomy): Eukaryota > Viridiplantae > Streptophyta > Magnoliopsida > Asterales > Asteraceae > Helianthus > Helianthus tuberosus. The sequence continues at coordinate 5,338 of JARYGA010026046.1, read as the reverse complement.
TACACGTCACCTATCTTTAGGTGATTACCAAAACAAGAACACAATTTTCCAAAATGATTTTGAAAAACAATCATCTACTCTTAGATGATTTGTTATAAGGTTTTGAACCCTCTAAGTTTTCAAAATATCATCAAAGTTTGGGTCTAAATAATGTGAACACGTGCAATCTGGAAGGGTGGATGCCTGTATCTTGAGTTTTCTGTCTAGGCTAGAGTGTTCGTACAAATCCACATAATCGGACCAGTCACTCTTACCTGGGAACTCTTGGGGTGAGTGTCCACTTATAGGCTAAAGCATGTCTTCGCAATACATTATTACGACCCATTTACTTTGATTAGTCACTGTGTGTCGTTTGTTTGCTTTGTGGTACGAACGAATGACCACCCTCCATGCTTTTTATCGATATTTGTATCATCTCATTTTTTTCATCCTATCATCTCACTCATTTTCTCTCATGTTTTCCCTCTTTTAGAATGCCTCCTCGACGTGATGCACAGCCACCTAACGCCGAACTGGCGGCTATCATAGCGCAGCAAATGGCTGCTGCACTCCCAAATCTCATCGCTCAAATCAACCAAGCCAACAATAACAATAATGCATCTGCTCCGTGCAACTTTAAAAGTTTTAATTCGGCTAAACCACTCAAGTTTCGTGGTTCTGAAGGAGCAACTGGGCTCCTACAGTGGTTCAAGAGTATTGAGAGTACTTTTCATCATGTTCGGTGTCTTGATAATCACAAAGTCGAGTTTGCTTCCAGTGTATTTCAAAAGAGGGCTCTTATTTGGTGGAATGGAGTCATGAGAGATCGTGGTGCTGAGATTGCTTTGGGTCAAACCTGGGAAGAGCTTAGGGCTCTTATGATGAGGGAATTTTGTCCTCGTCATGAACAAAGGGCATTAGAAAGGGAATTTGATGATCTAAAACAGGACAGTGGTAAGCACCAGGCGTATACCGACATATATGAGGAGCTGAGTTTGTTATGCCCTACAATGGTTACCCCGCTGGATAAAGCCATTGAAAGGTATGTCGATGGTCTGCCTGACCCAGTACAAGATATCATCACTGGTAGCAATCCTACTGTCACACCCCCCAAATTCCACACGAGAAGTATTACCGCAGGGAGCATGACATGACCAGGATCAAGCCACCAATCATATTGAACAATGTATTAAAGTAAATATAAACCAACCAACAATATAATTGGTGTCCAAAACAAATTAACTAAGTACAAGTTATCAGCGGAAGCATAAAGTTTAAAACCAAAACATAAGTTATAAGTTCATAAGGCTTAACATGGAACTCAACAGTCCATGTCCCACAATGACCTCGACCTCCTGTGCAAGCTCCATCTAAGCACCTAACGACCTGCAAGGCATATAGTAACGAATCAAAAACAAAGTTGAGCGAGTTCACAGTTGGGTGTTCGTTTTAAGTTATTTCAAAACATAAGTTTCTTTTAGCTGGCTTACATGCCGTGGGGGTTACCCCATAGTTTAAAAACATAGTCATTCCTTTCCTTTTACTCTGGCTCCCAGCCGTGTGGGCTACCCCATGAATATCCCACTAGACCCGTTACCATATCGACTACTGACTGAAGTAAGTTGGTTGCCCTAAGTCAATGTCTATCATCATTGACGTGCCCAGATCCATTAGTCCACTCCCGTCCTCTGCGACACGGTGTGAGGCTTGTCAAACCTAATACCGCTATTTAAGTAATGACCTGTTCGCCATTGGCCCGGCGATTAAGTCGATATAAAAATGAGGGACTTAATGATTGAGTTTTTGTCTAGTGTCAATGTTGTCACCCTTCAGTTAAGAGGGTGGAGGTACGTGTCCCATACAAGGAGATCACGCAGGTTCCAATATTGTCACCCTTCAATTAAGAGGGTGGAGGTACGTATTCTACCCAAGGAGAATACGCAGGTTTCCTTTCAATCAATTACCCATTCCCAACCACCGGGAATCCCATGACTTGTAGAAAGTATGAACTCACCTTTAGGTTAGCTCGGCAGATAAGCAAAAGGTCAATCGAGCTGTTTGTGGTCAACCACGTCCTAACATGGTTACCATACAAGTCAGGTCTAGGTTTAGGTAGTGCACGTAAGTTTACACATAAACTAACAAGTTACGAACACATAGCGGTCATAGCATACATGCATCATCATAGTAACTGGTTGGTCAACACTTAGTACATCAAATAGTAGCATACAAGTTCACAAATGAAACCCAAATTGTGCGATTCAAGTGATTGGGCTGGTGAGCTTGTGCGAGCCCAATCATCTTGTGCGATTCGGTAAGTAAAGACCAATCAATGACCGGCCCAACCTGTTGTGCGATCAGGACCACTTGTGCGATCCATAACAGATTGTGCGATTCAAAACAATCCAGCCCAACTTCAATGTGTAGCCCAATGACATGTGCGGCCTAAACATAAAACAACTAATCTCTTGTGTGTGGCCCAACATATTGTGCGATCGGCACAGACTTGTGCGATCCACAGTATGTTGTGCGATCATGCAATATAGTGCTGTACCCAGTGTTTTAATAGTTGTACCCTATGACTTGTGCGTCTGGCTTGTGCGACTGGCCTAGTGCGACTGGACTTGTGCGTTCGGTTATAAGATCCCGTAATTTAGGCAAATTGGATATATAATTTATTTTACCAAATCAATACTAACAGTTTCCAACTTGATAACTTATCGATCAAATCAAGGATTTTTCCATTCATTCTCATGAACCCTAATTACCAATCAATCATAATCAATCATAACATTCAATTTCATTAATCAAATCAATGATCTTGAACACTAACGTGTAACTCTAATCATCATAGGAACCATGACCAACCATCTTATTATGAGATCATTACACAATCATCGTTTAAATTTATCAAACCGGTTCATATGAACATCATCACATAACCCTAACTCTAGACCAACACTAATTTCATAATCATCATGTAGGTTCGGTTCAATCATCTAGAATCATCAACCAAATATACACCACTTAATCATGTGTTCATACTTTATCACAACATCAAGAATCAATCATCATGTATATGCATAACCCTAGCTATCACATACAATCGTAGCAACCACAACATCATCTAACAAACAAATACTAGTGAAACACTAACCGTGATGATTGAACGAGTTGGTTAGATCGATGGGAAGGGCTTCGAGTGGGGCTGCCATCGGTTTTCCGAGAGGGAGAGAGCTTTAGGGTTTTGTGTGTGTTAAGTGTTTGCAAATAATGAGAAACAAACCCCACACATGGGTGCTTGCATGCGTATAAAAGGAGTGGGCCGAACCCTTCCTCGGGCTGCCCTTGGTTTCGAGTTCAAGGAGAGTGGGCCGAGCATGGTGAGACAAAAGATAAAGTGTAGGCCCATAAGCTTGTGCGATCGGACATATTTTATGCGACTAGACATACATATAGACATTACACTTCATAACACATAACATATAAAACATAACGTTCCATTGAAAACACATATCAACTAGTCACATAGTGTTCATACAAGTTACATCAAGCACAAAGATAGGTTCTGAAATATGAGCTGCCACACCTACCACCATTTGTCAGGCCATTGAGCTAGCTGCAACCTTGACTGAGTCCCAAATCAGGAAAGGTAAACTCCACAGGAAGGGTGACAAGAAACAGAATCAGTCTGACAAGAGTGAGAATCAAAAGGGTAAGAAATCTGAGTCTTCAAGGAGGTCTAGGAAGCGAAAGGCTTCCAAGAATTTCGCTGTTATGGCACAAGCGAACCAGGCAGCTTCTAATCAGCCCGCACAACCACCTTCAAAGAAACAGTATGCCGGGAATGCACCGTTGTGCAACAGATGTAACAGTCACCACCAGCCGCAAGTTCAGTGTCATTTTTGTACCAACCGTGGGAGATCTGGTCATCTTGCCAACACATGTCGTCTTCCTCCTAACCAGAATCAAGCAGCTCAGCAACCTGCATAACAACCTGCTCAACAACCTGCACAAGCTGCACGACCTCACAATCCGCCTGGATCTTGCTACAATTGTGGGGATCTGACCCACTACAGAAACCAATGCCCGAGGTTGGCAAATGCAAATCAAGCGCAGGCTCGTGGATGAGTCTTTAACATGAATGCAAACGAAGCACGTGCAGACAACGAGGTGGTCAATGGTACGTTCTTTGTTAACAATCAGCCTGCTTCTGTTCTTTTTGAATCGGGTGTCGATAAGAGTTTTGTGTCATTATCTTTTGAGCCTTTGCTTTGCATGACTAGAACGAAACTAGGAAAGCCCTTGATAGTAGAGGTAGCTAGTGGTGAACCCGTTGTTCTCAATTCTGTCCTTCGAAACTGCCAGTTGAACCTTAATAACCATCTTTTTCCTATCGACCTCACACCAATGCAACTTGGAAGTTTCGTCATTATAGTAGGAATGGATTGGTTAGCCAAGTACCACGCAGAGGTAGTTTGCTTTGAAAAGATTGTTCGTGTGCCGCTTTCGACTGGTGAGATCTTAGAGGTTCATGGTGAGAAACCTGCTAGCAGTCTTAAACTCATGACGTGTATTCAAGCTCAAAAGTACCTACAAAAGAGCTATGTGGCCTTCTTGGCACATGTCGTAGAGGAGAAAGGCAAAGGTAAGTCTATTCAAGACATCCCTGTTGTTCGGGATTATCCTGAAGTATTTCCTGAAGAATTACCTGGTTTACCCCCTGTTCGCCAAGTTGAGTTTCGTATTGATCTAGTACCTGGTGCTAATCCTATTGCTAAATCTCCGTGTCGTCTTGCACCGTCTGAGATGCAGGAATTAACTAAACAGCTTCAGGAGCTTTCTGACAAGGTTTTCATTCGTCCTAGCTTTTCACTGTGGGGTGCTCCCGTTCTTTTTGTTAAGAAGAAAGATGGCTCTTTTAGGATGTGCATCGATTATCATGAGCTTAACAAGCTTACCATTAAGAATCGATATCCCCTACCTCGCATTGATGATCTCTTTGATCAGTTACAGGGTGCTACTTGTTTTTCAAAGATCGATCTACGTTTTGGGTATCATCAGCTTCGAGTACTTGAAAAAGATATTCCCAAAACTGCATTCCGTACAAGATATGGTCACTATGAGTTCACTGTTATACCCTTCGGTTTAACTAATGCTCCTGCTGTTTTCATGGATTTGATGAATAGGGTTTGTAAGCCTTATTTGGACAAGTTCATCATTGTTTTCATCGATGACATTTTAATCTATTCTAAGACGCGAGCCGATCATGAGCAACATCTCCGTCTTACTATGGAACTCCTAAAGAAAGAACAACTTTTCGCCAAATTCTCCAAGTGCGAATTTTGGCTTAAGGAAG
>JARYGA010026045.1:0-28551 GCA_030545235.1 Helianthus tuberosus | reverse complement strand
AAACCGGTGAAACGTTAAACGGCAACGGATTGAAACCAAACAGAATACTGACAACGCCGACAAATATTAAATTTTTACGATATATTTTAGCTTCGCAATTAAATTTTAGTGACTACAGTCGAAACCGGATCGAAAAACGGCTTAAAGACAACGATACCATTTTTCGCGATTATTACCGTGATCGACGAACGGGCGTGCAAACAACGTCTACCGACCGTATTTTTGTGTATTTTAATTTTTGACGTTAAAACGGAGTTCAGGATTTGACAACGGGTCTCGTAGGAATTACGGGCCACTTACACATGGGATCGGGCTTGTGGGCCCTGAGCCCAAGCCCAAAGCACACAAGCTTAAACCTGCTCATAATATATTAAATCTTGTAAAATCACTACAAGATCTTTATAAAATCCATACAAGATTTGAAAATCTCTATAAATCTATATAAAATCTGTGCAAGAGATTTTGTCTCAAATATTTGAAACACATGAGATCTCTTTAGATCTTAAATCACTGAACAAAAGAAAATTTCATTGGTTAAAACCCAATTGTATGATTATAAAACCCATACCCCCCCCCCCTTATTCTCCTTGTGCAGACATGAAACAAAACACTTCTCCAAATCAAACCTTGCCTGCCTTCCACACCTCTCTCTCGATATCACACAAATAAGGACCCAAATCAAAACACAGAGACTTCTTCCCTCTCTCTCTAAACATTCAGACACACACACACCCGGTTCACACTCTCCCTCCGGCGAACTGATGCGGCGGCGGAGCCGCCGTACACGGCGGTGGTGGCCCTTTTCGGCGAGACAACCCCCTTCTCGGTTCCCCCTGCAACCCGATAACCACCAAGCATCACACCCCCCTGCTCCTTTTTCTTCTTCGATTAATAATCGGAGCACCACCACCACTGTCCGGTGGTGGTGCGGCGGCGCTAAACAGAGACGAAGAGAGAGAGAGAGAAAAACCGGCGGTCGGTTCAATTATCCGGCGGTCAGTTCGTCTATCCGGCGGTCCATGTCCCGAATCCGGCGGTCTTCGTCATGAACCGCCAAGTTTTCCGTTGATGACGCTGGGAAGTCCGATGATAAGGTCGTTGTGCCGATGGTGAGAAGATGATGTTCAAGTGCAGGTCCTCGGTCATGTTCGAGCTTCACCTAGTTGCTTCGAGTCTCGGTTCAGGTATGAGGTCTAGATTCAAATTCAAGATTATTTGGTTCGGGTATGTGGTTCCAGTTTCGGGTCATGGCTCGAGGCTTGACGCTGATTTGATTTATGGTTTAAGCTTTTCGGTTCAGATTATGGTGCGGGTCAAGTATGGTTCAAGCATTTCAGCGGGTTTCGGGTCAACCCGGGTCAAACTCGGTCAAACTCGGTCAAACCGAGTCAACCCAGTCAACTCAGCGAGTCAACTCGGTCAACTCAGTCAACAGGAGTCAACCCGGTTGACTCGGACAACTCAGTCATCTCACTCGACGGTTCGGCGTGAAGACTTGGTAAATTAATGACGCGTTTAAATATTCGTGTTTTAATATAGATTTAATTTTTACGTGAACGAGCTTGACCCGACTAACAAATTTACACTTAGTGACTTGGTTTTAAATATTTAGTTATTTGATATATATTTCATGTGAACTATATAATATGTGTTGAATTGATTGAATTTTGGTTAAAATAACGACAACTTGGTTGTCCGGGCCGTCAAAAAACAGAGGAAACTCTGCCCGTTTTTCGAGAAAATCCGTAAAACAAAACACGTTTTTAATATAAAGACACTTTATATACAAGCGTTTAATGTTTTCAACGACACTTTACAAACATACGAAAACAGCGATATGGAAATTATTTCAACAACAAAAATAAATATAGTTATTATTATATTTATATCAAACGAACTCGAATCCTCTTATAACTAAATATAGTTATATATTTATTTTCCAATACAAGTCGAAGATTCTTTTACAAAATGAATATAACTGTTATATTTATTTTATACGCCTAGACGGCACATACGTATATTTTTGGCAAATATATACAAGACGCAATATATATATAATACAAGCTTATTATATAATACTTTCATACGAATATTCCTACATACTCAAACGACTTCTCGCGGCAATTTAACTTAGTCATTTTCATTAAGTTAACTATTTACCGTCAAATCGTTCGACTAACGATTCGGTAGAGCTCGGTAACACGTAGATTAGTTACCGCATGATTTAGAAACTTATGAGAAATTCCGTGTTAGGAATATTGTAGAATGCACGCTAGCAAGTCAAGTCTTGGAAACGACATCGCGAAGTCGTAATTAGCTAGCTTTGCACAGGAATATTCAGGTGAGTTCATAACCCCACTTTTTACTGTTTTACAGTTTTGTAAATGTTTTCGGGGTGGAAAGAGATGCACGTTTTGCAAAAACAAACAAAGTTTTTAACAAACGCAACACTAGTATTTCTAAATCATATTACGAAGGGATTTCAAGGAACTCAAATGATTTACGAAAGGTTTATACTAAACATACCGGTTTTTACAAAACAAAGGTGTATTATCGAAATGAATGATTTTCATGACTAGGGATGGATCGTTTGGTAATGATATATAGAGAATGAGGAGCCAGCCTTAGTGGCTGGGGAGGCCAGCCTTAGTGGCTGGGGAGGATCAGCCTTAGTGGCTGGGGAGATTCAGCCTTAGAGGCTGGGGTAAAATACATGATACAATTTTTACAGACATTTTTACACATGGTATGTTTAGCGTAAGGAGGGTTACTACTTAGATCATGTGAGTGGGTAGGCGGAAACTTGAGGCCATTAATCCTCATTGTAGGACCGAGGGACAGGAGCGGTAGATCTATCTGGGTGTAGCGAGCCCAGCCCCAGGCCCAACCAGAACGGACCTCGGGGTGACTTTGTACCCAACGCATAAATTTGCTAGGTTTGAGTCTTCCTACTTGCACTTCACACATATCAATGGCCTTGCAAACCATTGGTGATCTCTTTTTCCTTATTTGCTACATACTAGGGACATATATATTTACGAAACTACTTGTTCATACAAATTAAAATACCATGTTTTATACAAAATTTAAAGCACATGATTATGCGGGTAAGGAGTCAAAGTCAGGGTGGGCATTGACGGTTATATGAACATTACAAATACAAGGCTTTACAAATACATGGTTTTATGAACATAACGTGTTACAAACACAACGTTTCCATATAACTTGGCAAGAAAATGATTTTTAAATTCATTTTCTCAATACTATTTCAAAAACCGGTTTTTCCAAAGATTTATTTCAAATCTTTCACAACTCAAAAGATTTATTTCAAACCTTTCACAACTCAAAAGATTTATTTCAAATCTTTTACAAACAAACTATGAACTCGCTCAACTTTATGTTGACTTTTTCGCATGTTTCTTTCTCAGGTTACAGTTCTAAGACAAGGCACGGTTGAAATAGGAGAACCATCGAGAATTCGAGTACTTAGCAGGCGTTCAGTTTCTAGAAGTCTTAGCTATTTGCTTCCGCTGTGCAATGAAGATACCAGTCCAGTCACGCCAGCTCTGATAATTTTCGGGGTGTGACATTCTCTTACTCTCCGAATTCGATATAGAAATCAAGGACAAGAAGGGAGCGGAGAACATGGCCGCAGATCACTTGTCACGTTTGGGGGATCCTGAAAGAGAGGAAATTCGCGAGGAAGCAATTGGGGATAAGTTCCCTCACGAGCATATAGATTTTGTTGCAGCTGAAAAAGAAGGTATGCCATGGTTCACTGATTTGGCAAATTACCTAGCAAATGGATTGGTGTTGAGGGGTATGACCACCCAACAAAAGAAGAAGTTTTTCCGAGATGCAAGAAAATATATTTGGGATGATCCCTATCTCTTCAGGATAGGAGGTGATAGAATTTTGAGAAGATGTGTGAGTAAAGAGGAAGGTTTGGAAATTCTAAAGCACATACATGAAGGTCTAACAGGAGGTCACCATGGTCCACACACTACTGCACAAAAAGTCTTTGATTGTGGTTTCTATTGGCCTTCGGTAGTGAAGGATGCTCTAGAGTTTGTAAAGACTTGTGATCCTTGCCAACGTACCGGCAATATCTCATCCAAGGATGAGATGCCTCAAAATCCAATTCAAGTTGTTGAAATCTTTGATGTTTGGGGCATCGATTTCATGGGACCATTTCCCTCTTCTAGTGGGAATAGGTACATTCTTGTAGCAATCGACTATGTTTCAAAGTGGGTAGAAGCTCAAGCGTTACCCACAAATGACGCAAGAGTAGTGGTAAAGTTCCTTAAGAAACTCTTCACTCGTTTCGGTACACCTAAAGCGATAATCAGTGATCGTGGTACTCATTTTTGTAACACCCTCAAGGAAAAGACATTGGCACGCTACGGTGTAACTCATCGATTGTCCACCGCATACCACCCACAAACGAGCGGTCAAGTTGAAAATGCCAACCGCGGAATCAAACGAATCCTAGAAAAAACCATTGGAAATAGTAGAAAGGATTGGTCGGATAAACTTGACGATGCATTGTGGGCGTTTCGAACCGCTTACAAAACACCTTTTGGGACCACTCCATTCATGATAGTCTATGGCAAAGCTTGCCATCTTCCGGTCGAATTAGAGCACCGAGCACTTTGGGCTCTTAAAATCGTTAATCTCGACCTTACGGATGCAGCTAGGAAACGTTATTTCCAAATTCATGAATTGGAGGCACTTAGAGACGCCGCATATGAACGATCATGGAACATAAAAGAGAAAACGAAGGCGTTACACGATAGAAAGTTAAAGAGGTTGAAGGAGTTTAAAACCGGTGACAAAGTGCTTTTGTATAACTCGAGGTTGAAGATGTTTGCCGGTAAGTTGAAGTCAAAGTGGACGGGACCATACGTGGTAAAGGAAGTATTTCCATACGGAACAATTGAGTTAAGGAATGAAGCGGATGGAGGCACTTGGAAGGTGAATGGACATAGGTTGAAACATTACCTAGGAGGACCAATTAACACCACCGAGACGGAGGTAACTCGTCTTGATGTCCCACCAATCACCATCGTTTAGGATCTTGAGTGAAAACTCAAGATTAGAGTAGATAGTTAGTTTTATGCATGTTTTGAGTCACTGTTTATGAGTCTAATTTAGTAGTTTTTGAGTCAATTTTTTTCGGTACTGCTTTGGTTTTTGCTTGTTTTTGTTTATGCAGGTTTGAATCACACCACCCGTACTCAATCTCCATTCGGGTGATTTCGGAGCTGTACACCAAATTTCAAGGAATTTACAAAGAGTAATAGTCAGAGTCAAAGCCGATCGCGACCGAAATGCTAAACGATCGAGTTGGATTGGACAAGAGTATGGAGTTTATACATCATATAACCAGCTAAGTCCTTTCCAATTTGCCCTTTGTCTTTTATTTCATATTTATTTTAGTTTTTTAGTTGTTTTCCATCTTACATTGAGGGCAATGTAAAGTTTAAGTGTGGGGATGGGAAACTATCATTTAAGTCTTAGAATTTGTCTAAAAAATAAAAAAATAAAAATAAATAAATAAATAAATTGTATAATTATTGTTTTATTTTTGTGCATATTTGACTTATTTTTATCTAATAATTGTACATATGAGAAAATGTTAAAGTGTTTTTCATAAATAGAAATTTTTCTAATTATTCATAAATTTGCATCTAAAATACACACCCAATTTTAGTGAGTTTTGAGCCTTTCTCGAGCATTCATCATATGCTTAAGACTTTATTTGATTGAGGGTGCCGCATAATAGTATGTATTTCAGAACTTGTCTTGGATATACTTGTCAAAATCATTAACTATAAAATTGTATAAAGAGGATGGAGGCAATAGGATTAACCCAGTTGTTTACCCTTTTCTTTTAAACCTCTAAAAAAATTTCAATAGTAAACCATGTTGAGCCTTCTCCTGTTCAGTTGTTTTAAACCCATGTGTAAATTCCGGTTTAGTTTAATTTTCCTTTCAATTTAGTTATGGTCTTTTACCGGCAGACTTTAAAGAACTGGAGATGCATTCATTCGATTTAAATTTGCTTTGTTGTCTACAATTCGCGAAACCAAGATTACCTGCAGAGCTAAGAGAGAAAATATTTCACTTAAGTAATGAAGTTAGAAAAAAGTGGCGACAACAAGAACAAACGCCACCATTTTGTGGGACATCCAAAAGTGCTATGAAAAGAAGAGCTAAACGATACGACAAATGTATTGGTTGTGGAAATTGGTCTCACACAGGAAGATGTAGAAGAAGTCAAACTGAATCCCAACATGAATACACGCTTCTAATGAGGGTGGGGGCTATTAGGCTCGATGCCGAATGATCCATTAGAGTTGGAAGTAATGTTCACTACAAGATTAAGGAAGATTTGATTCACATCTTGGATAAAACCGGTCTTGACGATCTGACCTTAAAAGAGTCACTTGGTTTGTGAGTATGTGTGATGTTTAAAAAAAATAGTGTAAGGTTTGTTAGGATAATTTGCTAGACCGGATTGAAACACTTCACCCAGTAAATAGCCATATATTCCTACCTTTAAACCCTAGCCACGTTACAACCCACAATATAAGTCCTCTTGATTTATATGATTTTTATATGTTAATTGGTAAAGATGAGACTTCGCGTAAGGGTTTCCTGGATATAATCTATAATTTATACAAATGTACATTGGTTAGTATCATAACCTTTTGAAAATATTAATGATACCCTCCCCGAGACGGCATTCCAACAACTACGTCGGGCAGAACCACGACAGTTATTACGGAACCCTAAATCAATTGGGCAGCGTATCTACTATGAAACCAGGGTTATAATACTTATAATGGAGCAGAACCTCGCTAATTAGGGGGTATAATACTTGAAAATTATGCCTATTATCAGAGATTTCGAGATTGAGAAACAGAAATGAATGAGTTGAAATGAAATCCCGAGGCCTTCTTATATAGGGCTGAAATCTGAGTCTCACGCGCCCCGCGTAAAGGTAAGCTGAAGCTTACATGGCCCGCGTCAATGCTAGTCAATGGACTAGCTTGTCCGGCTCACCAAGTAGACCCGCCACGATGTCGACACGTGTCAGCTCAGGGTTGCGCCATCATTCAGATCTCACGCGGCCCGCGTAAGATTGAGGTGGGTTCTACGCGGCCCGCCTCAACCTAAGTTTCAGATTTTTATTTTATTTTTAATATTATTTAATACATTTCGGCTCGGCTTTCACATACGGGGTGTATATAAAGACATATGAGGGTATTTTTAAAATATACAAAGGTGTCGAAAATATTATGAGAGTGTCGATTTTACCGAGGGTTGTTACATTACGCGTCTAGACAACTTAAGAATCATGAAGAGAATTATTCAACCCATGACTTGGAATCAGGAGCTATAATTTGTGCCCTTAAGATTTAGAGACATTACCTTTATGGTAGTAAGTTTACCATATTCACTGATCATAAAAGTTTAAGGTATGTTTTCGGGCAAAAAGAGTTAAATATGAGACAAAGACGTTGGATGGAGATTCTTAGTGATTATGATTGTAATATCCAGTATCATGCAGGAAAGGCAAATGTAGTGGCTGATGCTTTAAGCCGAAAGTATCACGAAAAGCCAAAAAGGGTACGTTCTCTTAAATTAAATCTACAAGTAGATTTAAATGATCAAATTAGAAAAGCATAAGAATCAGTAATCAAGGATGATACTGAAAAATTAAAAGGAATGATTAAGGAATTAGAACAAGGAACAGATGGAATTTGGAGATTTCATAAAAAGAGAATGTGGATACCTAAATTAGGGAACCTGCGTCATCGTATATTAGAAGAAGCCCATAAATCCAAATATACGATGCATCCTGGAAATGATAAAATGTATCAGGATTTAAGAAAGAATTTTTGGTGGATAGGAATGAAAAAAGATATAGCAGCCTATGTTTCTAAGTGTTTAACATGTTCACAAATTAAAGCTGAACATCAGAAACCCTCAGGATTGCTGCAACAGTTAGAAATGCCAGTGTGGAAATGGGAATTGATAACAATGGATTTTGTTACCAAATTACCCAAAACAAGAAAATGTAATGATACAATCTGGGTGATTGTAGATAGGATAACCAAGTCAGCTTATTTCCTACCAATGAAGGAAACTTTCAGTATGGAACAGTTAGCTAAGTTATATGTAAATGGAATAGTTTCATTACATGGAATACCTTTATCAATTGTTTCTGACAGAGATAGCCGTTTTACCTCTCATTTTTGGGCAAGTTTCCAAAAAGCAATGGGAACCAAGTTAAATCTAAGCACAGCTTATCATCCTCAAACAGACGGACAAAGTGAAAGGACGATTCAGACAATGGAGGACATGCTTAGAGCTTGTGTAATTGATTTCGGAGGTAATTGGGACGATCACTTACCTTTAAGAGAATTTTCTTATAATAACAGTTATCACAAAAGTATCAAAGTTGCACCATTCGAAGCACTTTATAGACGAAAGTGCCGAACCCCAGTCTGTTGGGCAGAAATTGGGGAAAAGCAACTATCTGGACCTGAGATAGTGCAAGAAACAACTGACAAGATTATTCAAGTCAAGGAACGACTGAAAGTAGCACGTGATCGACAGAAGAGCTATGCTGATAACCGACGCAAACCGTTGGAGTTTCAAGTAGGAGATAAAGTATTGTTAAAAGTCTCTCCTTGGAAAGGAGTGGTAAGATTCATCAAACGGGGAAAGCTAAGTCCTAGGTATGTTGGACCTTTTGAGATTATTAGAAAAAAAGGACATGTAGCCTATCAGCTACAACTGCCAGAGGAAATGGCAGGAATACATGATGTATTTCATGTATCTAATCTCAAGAAATGCCTAGCTGATGAATCACTTGTAGTGCCTCTAAAGGACATAGAGGTAAATAAGCAATTAAAATTTGTAGAGAGGCCTCAACAGATTGAAGACAGGAAAGTCAAGAACCTCAAACATAAGAGATTAGTTCTGGTCAAAGTAAAATGGGACTCCAAAAGAGGACCAGAATACACATGGGAGCTTGAATCAGAAATGCAAAGGAAATATCCTGATATGTAGTAAAATACACATATTTGTCCTGTGTGAAATGTATAATTATTTTATGGTTTTTATTTGTTTTTATTTAGTTTTCAGTTTGTTTTATTTTATTTTGTGTTTTGCCAGGTCCGGGTGCAAATGGAACGAAAACGAGTAATAAGGAAATAACCAGCCAGTTGGGCAGAGTGAGGCGCTAGTGACCGAATTAAAATTGCCGCTATTTTCCTTGATTGGGCCGAACCCGCTATCTCTAAATTATTATTGGAGGCATATATATATATTATTATTATTGTTGAAGACGTAAAAGAAATATATATATATATATATATAATATGCATCATTCATCATCAAAAGAGAAAAGGAATATATGACCGTAGGAAAGTGGGCGACCATATTATTTCTATAGGGGGCGACACAAGATAAAAGGCTGCATATTAGGAATTATCATTAATATATATATTATTAATAGGGAAAGATCCCACTCTTTCTACTATTATTATTATTATTGGCAGACAAAAGCCTACATATATTTGTTGGAGATCGAACAGAGGTGGCTGCCAAGTTTATTATTATTTTGTTTGGGCTCCACAACATAATGGGTTTAGTGGCTTGACAACTAAAAAGAAAAGGTAGCGCAACAGAATTGTAGTATAAAAAGATCATATTCGCGGCTCAATAGAGGAAGAACTCAGAACCGGAGGAAAATTTGGAAAGAGTTTTGAAGCTGGTTAAGCTCTATGAATCACTTGGCAACAATTTGAAGACAATTGAAGTGAAGACATAAGGCTTGTTTCCTACAATTCTTGTTTTCATTTTCATAATTTTCATAAGTTGTCAATGAATTCCTTTTTAAGTATTGTTATTATGATTTTCATAACCATGATGCTTGGCTAAACACTTAAAACTATCTAGGTTATGATGAACACTTGTTAAAAATGTAGTTTTTACCGGTTATTGTGTGATTATGGTTTGTTCTAGTTAAGTGAATAATTTAAGTTTTTAGTTTGGTGTATATGCATATTTTAACTTGGTTAATATTTTGATAATTTATTTCCCATAAATTTCGTTGAATGTCTTTCATAAAAAGAATTAATGTTGATTTTCAAGTCTTAGCGGGTTTGAGTAATCTTATGGTAAAATGGCCAATAAACCATAGAAATAATGATCAAGAATTAGTCCGGTTTCAATGTTCTACTATCCTTAGCGCCGAAAGGTATAAAGATATTAATAGGTCTAGTTTGGTAAATTACTAGGATTGTGTTTTGAAAGAAACCCGGTTTTAGTTTCATTATCATTACTTGTCTATTAAACCAAATCAAGTTTCTTAAATTGCTTTAGATTTCTAACCGAGAGGTAGTTAGTCTTTCCAAGCACTTTTCTAGAACACTAGATAACCGAAAGGAAGTCTAGTCAACCGGTAATAAAAATAAGTCTTTAAAGTTACATAGGTGTCTTCCCGAGAAGGATTGGGAATCCTATACGTTTTCTCTTAGGATTTAATATTTAAAGATCCCGGTTTCATATCACACAATTATCCGGTAGAAAATATGTTATTAACAAGTGGGATTCCAACCTAGATAGTCCTTTATCACCATAAAACCAAACCTTTGCCTTAATTTGTTTTTAGCTCATCATTATTAAATAGATTTTAATTAATTTGCAAATCTTTATTTTAAAAGCAAACCCCCCCCCCCTTTCAAACAAAAATACAAAAATATAAAAATGTTTATTGTTGTGTAATTTTTAGTGTAAATAAATTAATTAACGTAATTAAATAGTGTCCTGTGGGTTCGACATTCGGACTTCCTTTAACTATATTATACTGATCGGTACACTTGCCGGTTGTGTGGTTTAGTTTTAAGATCGAGTCCAGTTTATAAATTTAAAACTTAGATTGTCTAGTTTAAAGTTCTTTTTAAAGTTGTCTTTTTGTATTTTATTTGTAAAAATGCGTTTTTGTGCCGGACATGTAGTAACTGGAAGGGTTAAGTACCTGTAGTTGAGAACTCCTGCCTAGGCTGGCATTCGTACAAATCCAAAAAAAAAGGACCCGTTGCCTACCTGCGGACTATCAATGAGAGTACCGATACCTATTAGGCCAAAGCATGTCTAAAGTTTATTTTTGAGTCATCTTTTATTTAACCATTTTTTTACAAGTTTTTAACATACCGCTTCCTATACATGATATCCACACTTGTTCCAGTAGATCTCGAGGATGGGCTCTAAAACAAGGTGGGGAGGATATAACAACCCTAAAGTAAACCGACACTCTCCTGAATATTTTTCGACGCCCTAATATATTTTAAAATACCCCAATATGTCTTAAAATACACCCCATGCGTGAAAACCGAGCCCAAAATACGATATAGCATTAAAAATAAAATAAAAACACAATTTTTGTATCGCTCGCGGGCCCCGTAGCTGATGGCTACATCTTACGCGGGCCGCGACAGCTTGCATTCAGGGCTGCACCCGGTGCCGCCACGTGTCGTCACGCGTGTTGAACCTATACGTGACCCGGATCACCTACGGCCTTGACCCCCTACTACGCGGGCCGCGTAGCCCTTTGTTATATCTTACGCGGGCCACGTAAACCCAAAATCAGGCCCTATATAAGAGGGCATCGAGCCTTCAGTTTACGTCGCTCAAATAACTAGGTCCTGCTCCGTTGTAAGTATCACAACCCCTGGATACATATTAGATACTCTGCCCGATTGATCTAGGGTTCGGTAACGGCTGTCGTGGTTTTGCCCGACGTAGTCGTTGGAATGTCGTCTCGGGGAGGGTATTATTAATGTTAAAATGGGTTATTATACTAACACTCGTGCATTTGTGTAATTTATAGATTTTTCCCAGGAAATCCTTACTGAAAACCTAAGACAGCAATGTGAGTAATCCTTCTTTTTGTAAACCTTTTTGTGAGTAATCTCCTTTTTGCAAATTGTTTTTACAAAACCTCACACGATTAATTATATATTAAGCAGTTATTGAGTATTTGTAAGGATACAATTATCGTCGGTATGTTGGGGTTTTGTATACAAAATTTGTTACTGCCTTGCGAGGGGTAACATTTCCACAAGTCGGGTCTGACAGTACCGTGGGTGGTAATTGATATGACTTGAAAACAAATGTAATTGCGAGACCGCCCTCAATACTGTACAATGGTTTTTATTTAAACTTGATTAAACTGTGATTCACTCACCAGTATTTCCCACTAACAAAATGTTTTTAAACGCGTTTCAGGTAATAAAATGTGAAAGCCAAATAGAAGCCAGCTGGACAGCACTGAAGGCTTGAAAAAGTGGCAATAAAGTTACCTAAAATAAATAGATGTTTTTATTAAATAAAAATAGGATTTATTCCTATGAAAATGTGTGTACTTAAAACTTGAGTTTTACCCCATGTATTTAATATTATGAAAGTGTGGTATTTTACTCTGATAAAATATTTTCTAACTACGGTCCTGATGTAATTTCCGCTGCCAAACTGATAAAACACCAGATACCACCGAAACTGGCCGCGGCCCGCCCGTTCCCGGGTTATTAGGGGACGGGGGTTGCGACATTATGTGTATTCAAATCTGATTTTAGCCTTCGTTTGATCCTCTAATTTGAAGTTATTGTTGAGCTAGGGTTTGAAACCCCTTTCTCCTTGCTCATGGTCGCCATACGCACACACACACACACTAGTGTGTGTGTAGTGTTTTGATTTTAATAAAAAATCAAGTTTGTAACTTTGTTAAAAGGGTTATTACCCAAGTTTTCTTCATTGTTTTAAGGCATATATTTAACTAGGTTGATATTCCTAGTTAATTGGTGGGTTTCGAGGGAGTTATAACCCGAGCTATTTTAATACCCGTTAATTCGGGCCTCTCGCAACTTTATTTTCTCACAAACATTCTTTCACCCCTTTTTATTTAACATTAGATTTATTTATCTAAAAAAATCCTAATACACACCGGGTAAATTTTACCACTAACGGTACTTTACCCGTCTTTTAGTATTAACGTGGTTTGATTACCAAACCCGATTTCGGGGTGTTACAAGTCTACCCCCCTTAAAGTGGTTTCGTCCCCAAAACCTTATTTACGTATTTCATTGGTTTAATCAAACGAACCAGGTTTCGTTTTCAACGCACACATTTCTTTCGGCCAAAATTTTTTATTTATATTGACACGTATGTCTTTTATTGTCACACCCCGATATTTCCACGTATTACCGGTGGGCCCGGCGGGGAGTATCGTGACGTAGTTGATATCATCATAGTCAAACAACACAATATATAAATGCACAGCGGAAGCAAAAGATAGATTTATTTCAACCGAAATTAAATTGTAATATTAAGTATCACAAAACAGTTGAAACAGATCCACAGGCGGATCAAAAAAAAGGAAAACTGTTCAGCAGACTTTGACATCTAGAGCTTGCGAGACTTGATTATTGATGCCTGGAGTAGCCAGCCTATTACGTATAGTCCTGCACTTAGCCTTTTTGAAAATACGTCAGTTTACACTGGTAAATACAACTTAACTGACTCATTTTGAAACGAGTTTTGAAAATTGATTTGAATGCACTTCGGCAAAAATATCTTTATAACTTGGGATAATAACTATTTAAAAATAATCTTGTATACAGTTTTACTTATTTGTCGTCCATTAGGGCCGGTTTGTAGGGCCGGTCTAGATTAATTGACACGCCACAGGTATAATGCCCACAAGGATTATTTCCTTTAAGTGGATTACCAGTTTTTACATAATGCATCTGTCAGGTGTACGCCTACACCACGTGCTTAGGTCGTGGCCATTTCTTTGAATGATGCCAAGGATATCCGGGACATGGTCATTTAACTCCCAAGGGCCATACACCAAATAATACAGAATAAAACGAGTTATGCAATTACATTAATCACAGTCCGATTTAAATGACTACATACCTGACCAAGCGGTATTATTATAATACCGTATCCCAAGCCCGTATAGGGAAAATAAGTTAAGAGTATTTACCTGAGCAGAGTATAAATCAAATACAGCAAGTGCCCGTAGCTTTTACTGGGCTCCTAATCTGGAATGAAGGTTTTAATAACCTATTAGAATCCTAACGGGTCTTTAATTAAGCTTAGACTTAGACCGGTTAGTTTTCAAAAGGAATACACGGTTCAAACGCATGATAAAGCGAAGACCGGTTTAGAATGTGGTTCTGACCCGACAAGCTTGTATGCTTGTTTAATATGGGTAACTTAAACACATTCTGGATTTTGAGATGAAAACGATATGGTTTGACCCGTTTTGGCTAAATTATGCAAACTAGTTACATAAGCCGATCCGAACGCGAAAAGTGCGTAACGGGTAACCAAATGAGTCATATACAGGTTTCCTAAGTTAATATGCCTTAAATATGTTGTGATATCAATAAGATATCCTCTATTATGCCCCAAATGAATTTAAACTCCAATTATGCACCGTAAGGGCATTTTGGTCATTTTAAAGGTTATAAAAGAATTTAAATATTAATTTGAGTTTCGGGTCTGATGTAATCAGTAAAAATACTTAATTTACTAAGTTATATCAGTAGGGAATAACCTACGTGTGAAATTTATCATTTCTAACCATATGGTAATTTCATTTAAGCCTAAAAGGTCAAAACTGGAAATCTGAGTTTAAAACTTTTGCTCACTCTTATAATATAGTAATTTACTTAAAATATCAGTAGGCATCCAACCTTATATGTTTAAAATAGTTTTGATGCATACTATGTGTTAAAAATGCTTAAAAAGGCGATTTGGAGTCATTTCCGGGTTCTATATAGAAAGCTGATATTTTTATTATTCCAGAAGGTTTAAAATAATTTATTTATCATATAAAATCAGTAGCAAAAGGTTTGGGGTCAAAAAGATTTGTAAAACTCATTTTATAGCCCAAAAGGGCAAAATCGGTAATAACCGAAATAAGGCTACAACCCTATGTTATGCTCAGCCTAAAATTTATTAAAAATCTTTAAAAATCCCATAATATTATTTTATATCAGTTGGTAAAAATTTTGATATCAAAAAGTGGGTTAAACTAGGCTATATGCTAATTACGCCGTTTAATTAATAAAAGCCTTCTAATTACGCTATTGAGCATAACTCTTAATCTAGACCTCAAACTGTTCTCAAATTTTTGGGACAAGTCTAATAATCAGTAACTAAGGTTTCTATTCTTTTACATTTTCAAAAATCACATTTTAAGGTCATATGGGCATAATAGTCAACATATAAGCAATTAACGGGAACATGCATACGAATCAGGTAACTATTGAACCAAGGTGTATAATCACAGAGGGTTATACTAACATGAAACCTGGTCCAAATAAGACTCTAAGGTATTTCTAAAACATGCTACAATGGGTCAGAATCGAAAGTCAAAGCAAAAGTCAAACTATGCGACTTTCGGTTCCGAACCTAGCCTAAACTGAAAATTGTCGGGTTGAACATGTTTAGACAGGTTCTTACATTAATTACCAAGTTATATTAATGATAAAATAGGTTACATAGCTTCTACATTGCTAAATATGCATTAATTTGAAATTAAGCTTTATGTTGACTTTTTAATATCAAGTTTGACCCGACAATTGACCTAGTTAGAGTGGGAATCAGAGAGTACCCTTTTAAGGGTTTCTTACCCACATAATTACCTACTTATAGGTACTTTTAATTCGAGATTTGACTGAACAATTAATGATTAATCTCGAAGTCAAACCTTAATTACGACGGTTTGACTTTTAGCTAATTAACTAAGCTAAACTGAATTAAGGATGATTAAGGACACTTACAAAGGTCCTAAGTATGATTTGGAACTTAAAGGAACTTGCTTGTTGACCAGGGGAGCTCCAGAGACCAGCTTGAAGTGAGTTGCAAATGAAAGACCAAATGTTGCAACCTTGTGTTTCTTATATAGGACTTAGAATTCTCTAGGATCATTACAACAAGGTCTACTAGTGATCACTGATGATTCCCAGGTGTCCCTATGTTGCCAAAACCAGTTTCCAAGTCCCTGATTTCGAAAACCACTCATGTAAGGCGGTGCAACAGGCTGAACAGGCAGCTGTCCTTTTTCTGCTGCCAGCGTCGGTCTTACGGACCGTAAGCCTTAAGCTTTGCGGACCGTAAGCATCTCTTACGGACCGTAAGCTCTTGGCTTTGTGGTCCGTAACCGACTCTCCTCTGAAGTGCCCAGATACCCTCTTATGGACCGTAAGCCATTGGGTTTGCGGTCCGTATCCGCTTTTTATTTATTCTATCCGTCCAGCCTTTCCACCTTATGGACCGTAAGGGTTAGCCTTTGCGGTCCGTAAGCCTTCATCAGAAGACAAAACTTATTAACTTTTAAGTCTTGACCATGCAACTTTCCTAATCCGAATCTTGGGTCTTTTGTAACAATATGGGACCACATGATCAGTCCTGAAAAGGGCATGCATGCCTAGCCATGCACTTACACATCCTTGGATTCTTATGGGAGGTCTTGCCATGCACTTGAATAAAGTTTTAATTCTTTTGAACAAGAATTTTAATTATAAACTTTGTTGTAACATTATTTAGATACCCCAAACCCTTATAACTGAATTTATTCTTTATAGGAATAACCGGCTCTAACTAGATCAGATGTTTATCGTATTGATTAGGGTCTTGGGATTTATAATTTGGTCGCTCAGAGGTGTTTATTAACATGTCGACACTTTTTAAATCCTACCATACATCTTCCAAATTTTGACTCGGTTTCCTGACACGTTTATCTTACATGACACGTGTCTTTATTCTATTGGGTATGATTTTACGAGGTGTTACATCCTCACCCCCTTAAAAGAAATCTCGACCTCGAGATTTACTGGAACAAATGAGGGTACTTTTCTTTCATGGTAGACTCTACCTCCCACGTATATTCGGGACCTCTGCGGGCATCCCATTTAACCTTTACGATAGGTACATGCTTCCTTCGAAGCTTTTTAACTCGTCGATCCTCAATCGACAATGGCTTTTCAACAAATTTCAAGCTCTCATCTATGTGCACATCTGTATGTGGTATGACTAGCGATTCACCTGCTAGACATTTATTCAGATTGCAGATGTGGAATACATTGTGAATACCACTGAGCTCTTCAGGCAAGTTCAGCTTATAAGCCACTGACCCAACACATTCGATAATCTCAAATGGTCCTATATACCTCGGGCTTAACTTACCTTTCTTACCAAATCGCATCACCCCCTTCCAGGGTGATACCTTAAGCAAAACTTTATCACCAACCTCAAACTTTAGAGGTTTTCGCCTTTTATTAGCATAACTTTTCTGCCTGTCCCTGGCAGCTTTCAGGCGGTCACGAATCTAGACAATCTTGTCCGTCGTTTCAAAGACTATGTCAGGTCCTGATAACTGAACTTCTCCTACTTCCGCCCAACAAATAGGTGTTCTGCATTTTCTCCCATATAATGCCTCAAAAGGCGCAACCTGAATGCTGGTATGGTAGCTATTGTTATAGGAGAACTCGATCAATGGTAGGTGGCTATCCCAACTACCACCTAAATCAATCACACATGCACGAAGCATGTCTTCCAAAGTTTGGATGGTACGCTCACTCTGCCCGTCAGTTTGAGGATGGTAAGCTGTACTAAAATTTAAGCGCGTGCCCAAAGATTGTTGGAAACTTTTCCAAAAATGCGATGTGTATCTGGTATCTCTGTCAGAGAATATTGACACTGGTACCCCGTGCAGAGATACAATCTTATCTACGTACAATTGGGCTAACATGTCGGAGCTATAAGTCTCCTTAATGGGTAGGAAATGTGCTGACTTAGTCAGTCTATCTACTATCACCCATATAGTATCATTTCCTTTCTTAGTTTTTGGAAACTTGGTGATGAAATCCATTGTCACCATCTCCCACTTCCATGTGGGAAGTTCAGGTTGTTGTAGCAAACCTGATGGCTTTTGGTGTTCAGCTTTGACTTGCGCGCACGTCAAACATTTAGCTACATAGGCAGCTATAGACTTTTTCAAGCCTATCCACCAATAGTTTGCCTTTAGATCCTGGTACATCTTATCAACTCCAGGATGGACGGAATATTTGGAACTGTGGGCTTCCTGGAGGATGACATCCCGAAGTCCTCTATACACTGGAACCCATATTCGTCCATTTAACCTCAGGATTCCGTCCTTGCCATAGGATAACTGTTCTTCAGTTACTCCTAGCTTTTCATCAGGATAGTTAGCTTCTAATATAGCTTCCTTCTGCGCAGCTAACAACCTTTCATTCAAACTATTCTTTATCTCAATGCTCTTGGCATTGATTCTTATAGGCTTCACTCTTTCCTTTCGACTTAAGGCATCGGCGACTACATTTGCCTTGCCAGGATGGTATCTTATCTCACAGTCATAGTCGTTCAAGGTTTCCATCCAACGTCGTTGTCTCATGTTTAAATCCTTCTGATTAAACAAGTGTTGAAGGCTCTTGTGATCTGAATAGATCACACACTTGGTTCCATACAAGTAATGTCTCCACAGTTTTAGTGCGAATACAACGGCACCCAACTCCAAGTCATGGGTGGTATAAGTCTTCTCATGCACCTTTAACTGACGTGAAGCGTAGGCAATAACTTTGCCTTTCTGCATAAGCACACAGCCCATTCCGGTGTGCGATGCATCACAATATACTACAAATTCCTCTATTCCATCAGGCAATGCCAATACTGGAGCATTACTCAACTTCTGCTTCAAAATATCAAAAGATTCTTGCTGCTTAGACCCCCAGTCAAACTTGCTATTCTTGCGAGTGAGTGAAGTCAGGGGTGCTGCAATTCTTGAGACGTTTTCAATAAATCGCCTGTAGTATCCTGCTAACCCTAGAAAGCTACGAATCTATGTAGGCGTCTTTGGCTCTTGCCAATTCATAACAGCTTCAACTTTAGCGGGATCTACTTGGATACCACGCTCACTAACAACATGTCCAAGGAATTGGACTTCACGAAGCCAGAATTCACACTTCGAAAACTTGGCATAGAGCTTCTCCTGCTGAAGTAGTTTAAGGATGCAACGGAGATGTTTCTCATGGTCAGCTTGGCTTTTCGAGTAAATGAGAATGCCATCGATGAAAACGATGACAAATTTATCCAAGTAAGGCTTGCAGATGCGATTCATGAGATCCATGAATGCGGCAGGTGCATTAGTGAGCCCAAAAGGCATTACTAGAAACTCGTAATGACCATAGCGAGTCCTAAATGCAGTCTTGTGTACATCTTCATCTTTAACCTTCAATTGATGATAGCCTGACCTCAAATCGATCTTCGAGAAGTAGCTTGCCCCTTGTAATTGATCTAACAGATCGTCGATCCTGGGCAAAGGATACCTATTCTTAATAGTGACCTTATTAAGCTCACGATAATCGATGCACAGACGCATCGACCCATCCTTCTTCTTGACAAATAGGATTGGCGCTCTCCAAGGAGACGAACTAGGTCTAATGAAACCTTTGGCTAGCAATTCATCTAGTTGTGTCCTTAATTCCTTCATCTCTGTTGGTGCCAACCTATAAGGCGCTCTCGCAACAGGTGCTGCTCCAGGGATGATGTCAATTATGAATTCTACTTGCCTATCTGGTGGTAAACCAGGTAGTTCTTCAGGGAAAACTTCCGGGTAATCAGAAATGACGGGGATGTCTTCAATCTTGGGTTTCTGCTCATCAACAGTTACTTGTGCCATATAAATGACACAACCCTTCTTCAGACATCTAGAGGCCTTGAGTATAGACACTTGCTCAGGTAGTCCATACTGGGTATCTCCCTGAATGGTAAGTGATTCACCAGATGGAGTATTGATTACTACTTGCTTTTTGTTGCACACTATCTGGGCTTGGTTACGAGATAACCAGTCCATGCCTAAAACGATGTCGAAACCGGCTAACTTCAAAGGAAGTAAATACAATGGAAAGGAGTGGTTCTAAATGGATATAACACATCCATCTAACACGGTTGATGCGGTCTCTAAGGTACCATCGGCTAATTCCACCTCATATTTCACACTTAGGGTTTTAACAGGTAAATTCAGCAACTTACAAAACTTATTATCTACAAATGATTTATCAGCTCCTGAATCAAACAATACCCTTGCATAAACATCATTTATGAGGAAGGTACCTGTGATCACATTGTCGTCCTAGACAGCTTCCTTTGCATCCATTCGGAAGACCCTTGCATTGGTCTTCTTGACCTCTTCAGGCTTCTTGGCGTATTTAGGGCAATTGGTTTTAATGTGCCCTTTCTCATTGCAGTTGTAGCATGTGGCATCTTTAATCTTCTTGCAATCAACAGTCTTGTGCTCTTTAGACTTGCATAACCCACACGCAGGTGATCCTGACTTAGACTTGGACTCATGTCTGCACTTTCCAAAGTGGCGTTTTTGGCAAGTCTTGCACTTTGGCTTTTCCTCAGCTTGTTGGCTACCCTTGTTGGATCCAGACTTCTTCCTGAAGTCGGTGTTACCTTTATGCTTCTTTTCAGATCTTCGTGAGTTATCATCCTCATGCTTTCTCTTGCCTTCTTTCGAATTCCTGAGCGATCTTAGCCTGACCGCGTCCAAGGTAAGAGACAGAGATAGATCAGCTGCTGATCTGAAAGTAGCAGGTCTGGACGCCTTAACACTGGATTTGATTTCTGGGGCTAAACCCCCAATGAAGCGAGCGATCCTTTTGGGTTCTGGGGTTACGAGATACGGAACCAGCCTAGACAGGGTATTGAAACTGGTGAGGTAAGCTTGACAATCTAAATTCTTCATCACCAACGATAAGAAATCCGACTCAATCCTTTCAACCTCATGCTGCGGGCAATAGTTCTCCTTAATGAGAGCAACGAACTGATCCCATGACAAATTGTAGAGCGGGATCTTTCTAGCAGCTTGAATGAGAGACTTCCACCATGCTAGTGCCTCTCCCTTAAGGATTGGGATACATACTTCACTACATCCCTTTCAGCACAACCGCTGATGTCAACTACTGTGTCCATCTCATCCAACCAGGTCATACAATCAATTGCCCCCTTCTCCCCAGTGAAATCCCGGGGTTTGCAGGAAACAAAGTACTTATAGGTACAGGACTTGGCACGTGGCTTATCATCAAACACTATCCTTTTAGATGGAACACTGTGTTGATTAGATGAATGCCGATCATCATCTTTCTTTGGCTCATCTTTCTTAGAGGGTGGCTTGCTATGAGCCTCCAAATGAGTCTTAGGCTTGGAGTGCGGTGTGGATAGGGTCCTACTTTGAGTCCCGCTAGATTCGTTATACTGCCGTTCTATAGCTTTTATAACAGCATTATCTACTAATGCTTGCAGCTCCGCACCGGTCACATGTATCTTAGTATTTTCATGGTTTTCCACCGGATGACTATTTACCTATTCTGACCTAGCCATGTAGCTTTAATTGCTACATAAAATCAAATAAGGGCAAGGTTTATATAGAAGCTTATACAGTTTTATTGTTTTTGACAATTTATTAACCATAGCCATTTTAGTTAATTTGTTAAATATATAATTATTCAGGATCTTTATCATAATCCTAAATTATAAGTTAGTAATAGCACAAAAGGCCTAGTCACGTAGACAAGTTTAGTTTTTTAACCAGGATTTTACAGAATCGAGGTATTAAGGTTTGAATCAAAGTTCGCTACCTTTTCTTGACAGGGAGTTGTAGGCTACCACTGTCTTTAGCCCCAGAGGACGTTAATCATAGCCCGTGGGCACTTCATCCTTAAGGGATGATTATATAAATAAGGGAATTTAGAGTAACCCAAATTAAATATGACTTATGTGATTTTATCGAATCACATTTGTCAAGCATGTTAATATGCTTTCAGATGTTTACAAGGTTTTGAATCTGTTAATAGGTTTTACCATCTTGGCCATGTCTGCAACGACATTTAGGCTAGGTTTTACCTTTAAGATTCTTTTAGTATTTAACGCAGAACAACCCTAAATAGAGAGGTTAAAAAGGATCTGAATCTAATTGAGGAACTACCATCTTGGCCCTGTCTTAAGGTGACATATGGCTAGGTCTTGTCCTTTTTAGATTTTGCCATTTTATTATAATGGTAGATCTTTCAGTGGGAATGTTATTTTGTTTATTTCACATTTTATGTTTATGCACATAATTAATAAAAATGAAAATTTAAATTAACCATTCCCAAAAATTTTAACAAATACAATTTTGCCCTAAACGGGACTTCTATTAAAATAACATGCCCGCGCAGGGGCTTAAACAACAAACATACCCACGCAGGGGTCAACAGAAAAAAAAAACATGCCCACGCAGGGGCTGGATTGAAAATAAGGAAATACAACCAATCAAGTTAAAGGATTCAATGGTCCTTCTTGCTCTTTCCTTTTATTAAACTTGCCAATCCCTTGAAGAAACCTTGTCGTTCCCAGCGATCTCTGTGAACCTCCTGCTCAACTTGGTCCAGTCTTTGGAGAATTTCCTCCCGTTATAGCGGGGAAAACCGTGGTACCTGCGGCTGCGGCTGATATGGAGGTCGAAGAGGCGGCTGTTGTTGGTATCCATAAGCTGGGTATCCAACTCCCCAAGGAGCTCCGTAGGGCCCTTCGGGGTTAAGAGCATTGTAGTTCCACGCCGCTAGGTATGGGTCGATCTCAGCATAATTGAAGCTGGTGTGAGCCGGCTGCTCAAAGGGATTATACGTTGCTGGGCCAGCGTACGCGGGAATTGGGTTGTCAAAGCCCAATGGTGGTGGCACGACAGGTGCAGAGTTCACTTCCGGGTTGGGGTTTGAAGGTCCCCCCATCTGCTGGTCTTCTCGGGGCGGCGGGTAGTGGCTGCCGCTCGATGGTTGAGGGGTGCTGATATGCACTCCTCCTCGCACAGACATCCATGCGTTCGATCTCCTTCGCCTTGGTGGCTCAGGAGGCTGCTGCTGAGGTGGTGGTGGTGGCGGGGTAACTGCCACGAAACGTGAATCCCTGGAAGGATCCTGTTGCTGCTGCTGCGGCGTTGAATGGTAAGAGGGTGTGAAATACCACTCAAACTGGTTGAACCTTGCTTGGTAACTATCTGGACCCTGGTAAGGTGATCCATGAAAAGATGACCCATCAGAAATTTCTATGGGATGTGTGGGGATACCGGTCGGTGGTTCGGTAGGGTCGGTATCCTCATCCATATCCATGGCGTGATCTCCAGAAAAGTGATCTTCCGGTCCCAATGGGTTAACACCCACTGGTTCTTCGAGGTAGTTTGCCGGGTTGAACCGGCTTCGGAAGATATGTGACAGGTTATCAAAGGAGTGACGAGAGTTGGACCTCAGGAGAGGAATAAATGAAGGCTGTGGGTTTTCGGGCTCATTTTCTGAGTGGGGTCCAAAAGAGTGAAGGTAAGACGGTGACGAGCTTAACGAGACCGACCGCCTCGCTGGCTGCAGATGTGTCCTCCAGTCCCCCTGGGGACTTGTACGCATGTTGACGGGTGAGGTTCGCCTTTGGGATGGCCCGACCTCATGGTCGTGGCCTGCTACTGGTCCCTTTCCTTTTCCCCTAAAGAATCTTGGTGGCATTTTTAAACCTGTCAACATAAACACAGATAACAACAAAGAAAAAATATAAAAGACAATAATAAAACAAAATCAGGATTTGTCCCATGTTCATTGTCTAGACTCGAAAGTTCAAGGATTGTGCAATTGTGTAACTGAGATTAAACACAAAAGGCTAGTGTTTAATTCACTCAGTGTTGGCTCTGATACCAACCTGTCACACCCCGATATTTCCGCGTATTACCGGTGGGCCCGGCGGGGAGTATCGTGACGTAGTTGATATCATCATAGTCAAACAACACAATATATAAATGCACAGCGGAAGCAAAAGATAGATTTATTTCAACCGAAATTAAATTGTAATATTAAGTATCACAAAACAGTTGAAACAGATCCACAGGCGGATCAAAAAAAAGGAAAACTGTTCAGCAGACTTTGACATCTAGAGCTTGCGAGACTTGATTATTGATGCCTGGAGTAGCCAGCCTATTACGTATAGTCCTGCACTTAGCCTTTTTGAAAATACGTCAGTTTACACTGGTAAATACAACTTAACTGACTCATTTTGAAACGAGTTTTGAAAATTGATTTGAATGCACTTCGGCAAAAATATCTTTATAACTTGGGATAATAACTATTTAAAAATAATCTTGTATACAGTTTTACTTATTTGTCGTCCATTAGGGCCGGTTTGTAGGGCCGGTCTAGATTAATTGACACGCCACAGGTATAATGCCCACAAGGATTATTTCCTTTAAGTGGATTACCAGTTTTTACATAATGCATCTGTCAGGTGCACGCCTACACCCCGTGCTTAGGTCGTGGCCATTTCTTTAAATGATGCCAAGGATATCCGGGACATGGTCATTTAACCCCCAAGGGCAATACACCAAATAATACAGAATAAAACGAGTTATGCAATTACATTAATCACAGTCCGATTTAAATGACTACATACCCGACCAAGCGGTATTATTATAATACCGTATCCCAAGCCCGTATAGGGAAAATAAGTTTAGAGTATTTACCTGAGCAAAGTATAAATCAAATACAGCAAGTGCCCGTAGCTTTTACTGGGCTCCTAATCTGGAACGAAGGTTTTAATAACCTATTAGAATCCTAACGGGTCTTTAATTAAGCTTAGACTTAGACCGGTTAGTTTTCAAAAGGAATACACGGTTCAAACGCATGATAAAGCGAAGACCGGTTTAGAATGTGGTTCTGACCCAACAAGCTTGTATGCTTGTTTAATATGGGTAACTTAAACACATTTAGGATTTTGAGATGAAAACGATATGGTTTGACCCGTTTTGGCTAAATTATGCAAACTAGTTACATAAGCCGATCCGAACGCGAAAATTGCGTAACGGGTAACCAAATGAGTCATATACAGGTTTCCTAAGTTAATATGCCTTAAATATGTTGTGATATCAGCAAGATATCTTCTATTATGCCCCAAATGAATTTAAACTCCAATTATGCACCGTAAGGGCATTTTGGTCATTTTAAAGGTTAATTTACTAAGTTATATCAGTAGGGAATAACCTACGTGTGAAATTTATCATTTCTAACCATACTATGCACCGAAGGGCATTTTGGTAATTTCACTTAAGCCTAAAAGGTCAAAACTGGAAATCTGAGTTTAAAACTTTTGCTCACAGTTATAATATAGTAGTTTACTTAAAATACCAGTAGGCATCCAACCTTATATGTTTAAAATAGTTTTGATGCATACTATGCGTTAAAAATGCTTAAAAAGGCGATTTGGAGTCATTTCCGGGTTCTATATAGAAAGCTGATATTTTTATTATTCCAGAAGGTTTAAAATAATTTATTTATCATATAAAATCAGTAGCAAAAGGTTTGAGGTCAAAAAGATTTGTAAAACTCATTTTATAGCCCAAAAGGGCAAAATCGGTAATAACCGAAATAAGGCTACAACCCTATGTTATGCTCAGCCTAAAATTTATTAAAAATCTTTAAAAATCCCATAATATTATTTTATATCAGTAGGTAAAAATTTTGATATCAAAAAGTGGGTTAAACTAGGCTATATGCTAATTACGCCGTTTAATTAATAAAAGCCTTCTAATTACGCTATTGAGCATAACTTTTAATCTAGACCTCAAACTGATCTCAAATTTTAGGGACAAGTCTAATAATCAGTAACTAAGGTTTCTATTCTTTTAGATTTTCAAAAAATCACATTTTAAGGTCATATGGGCATAATAGTCAACATATAAGCAATTAACGGGAACATGCATACGAATCGGGTAACTATTGAACCAAGGTGTATAATCACAGAGGGTTATACTAACATGAAACCTGGTCCAAATAAGGCTCTAAGGTATTTCTAAAACATGCTACAATGTGTCAGAATCGAAAGTCAAAGCAAAAGTCAAACTATGCGACTTTCGGTTCCGAACCTAGCCAAAACTGAAAATTGTCGGGTTGAACATGTTTAGACATGTTCTTACATTAATTACCAAGTTATATTAATGATAAAATAGTTTACATAGCTTCTACATTGCTAAATATGCATTAATTTGATATTAAGCTTTATGTTGACTTTTTAATATCAAGTTTGACCCGACAATTGACCTAGTTAGAGTGGGAATCAGAGAGTACCCTTTTAAGGGTTTCTTACCCACATAATTACCTACTTATAGGTACTTTTAATTCGAGATTTGACTAAACAATTATTGATTAATCTCGAAGTCAAACCTTAATTACGATGGTTTGACTTTTAGCTAATTAATTAAGCTAAACTGAATTAAGGATGATTAAGGACACTTACAAAGGTCCTAAGTATGATTTGGAACTTAAAGGAACTTGCTTGCTGACCAAGGGAGCTCCAGAGACCAGCTTGGAGTGAGTTGCAAATGAAAGACCAAATGTTGCAACCTTGTGTTTCTTATATAGGACTTAGAATTCTCTAGGATCATTACAACAAGGTCTACTAGTGATCACTGATGATTCCCAGGTGTCCCTATGTTGCCAAAACCATTTTCCAAGTCCCTGATTTCGAAAACCACTCATGTAAGGCGGTGCAACAGGCTGAATAGGCAGCTGTCCTTTTTCTGCTGCCAGCGTCGGTCTTACGGACCGTAAGCCTTAAGCTTTGTGGACCGTAAGCGTCTCTTACGGACCGTAAGCTCTTGGCTTTGCGGTCCGTAACCGACTCTCCTCTGAAGTTCCCAGATACCCTCTTACGGACCGTAAGCCATTGGGTTTGCCGTCCGTATCCACTTTTTATTTATTCTATCCGTCCAGCCTTGCCACCTTATGGACCGTAAGGGTTAGCCTTTGCGGTCCGTAAGCCTTCATCAGAAGACAAAAACTTGTTAACTTTTAAGTCTTGGTCATGCAACTTTCCTAATCCGAATCTTGGGTCTTTTGTAACAATATGGGACCACATGATCAGTCCTGAAAAGGGCATGCATGCCTAGCCATGCACTTACACATCCTTGGATTCTTATGGGAGGTCTTGCCATGCACTAGAATAAAGTTTTAATTCTTTTGAACAAGAATTTTAATTATAAACTTTGTTGTAACATTATTTAGATACCCCAAACCCTTATAACTGAATTTATTCTTTATAGGAATAACCGGCTCTAACTAGATCAAATGTTTATCGTATTGATTAGGGTCTTGGGATTTATAATTTGGTCGCTCAGAGGTGTTTATTAACATGTCGACACTTTTTAAATCCTACCATACATCTTCCAAATTTTGACTCGGTTTCCTGACACGTTTATCTTACATGACACGTGTCTTTATTCTATTGGGTATGATTTTACGAGGTGTTACATTTATGTGTAAGGCCTCGTGGGCCGTTACTTTCAGCTTGAATCTGTCATCTTCAATGATTATTTACTTTGGCGGTTAAACTTGTTAGTCATCGGTTACATTAGACCCCATCACCCGGGTTTACTATATTGCCGTCATCGACCCTTTGCATGTTTATGATTTCATATCTTGTAACTCACGTTATAACGTGGTTATATTCTATATCACTTCTTGTGACCGTGTTCGCGTCGTATTTACGTTATATTTAAGTTTATATAAACTTTTTATTATCAAAATCTTCTTTCGAACGTATCGTCTTACACCTATCGGTGTTAAGATCTATATCGTTTAATATTAACCATTTTCTAATTTCTCTTATATTATCCATATTTGTTAAAACGTTGTTTCTTACTAAAACTGAATTCTAGTTTAACATTTTCTCTTTATCTCATGTCAATCTCTCATATCGAGGAATTTACACCCAAGGGTTTATTCCTTTCCGTTATCATTTCGGTAATGTCTTAGCCCTTTTTGTGAAATAACACATTTTAAATAATTGTGAATTCTTTTTGTCATTTTTTTTTTTTGCCTATTTAAATGTTTTAGTGAAATTCTTCACTTTTGTCAACCAGGCCTTTCACAATCTCTTCGCTTTAACCCATTCAATTAACTTAGCGAAACCCATCGCTTTTATACTAACTTTATCTCCCGGTATTATTTTACGCGGGAAGTAACAACCAGCTTCCTTGTTTTATACTATTGACCTGCAGGGGCGGACACAAGCCCAGCCCAAGGTGGGCGGGCGCACCCGCGGCGAAAAAAAATTTAGTGCTAAGTTCCGTCGAAAATCCCGCCCGCACCCCTTGGAATTTTTCGTCCGCACCCCTTGGAATTTTTCAACCGTACCCTTGAAATTTTTCGTCCGCACCCCTTAGGTAAAAAATGTTATTAATTTATATTTTAATTTTTTTTGGTAAACTTCTATTTTAAAAAAAAATACTACCTAAATTATATAAATTTTAATACCTAACTAACTAAACCCAAATACCCATACCTTTACCCACTTATAATTCCTAACTAGCTAGCCCACTAAGTTTTAGCCCATTAATCAAACCCAACAATATTTCAAACTATAATAAAA
>JARYGA010026044.1:0-34155 GCA_030545235.1 Helianthus tuberosus | reverse complement strand
TTACTTTTATGATACTTAAGCATTAAATATGATTACATATACCATACTACTAACATAACAATCTATTATTTTTCAAATTAAAACAATATATTAAGATTGGAATTTACCTTGGGCTGGTTCAATTTTTAGCCAAGGTTTTTTAGATTTACTTGTTAGACAGTTTATAATTATAATAATAATAATACAAGATATAAGCCAAACCCATACAATTTAAGGTAAATGGGTCGAATGTGTAAATAAAATGAAAGGCACAAAATGAAAGAATAACTTAGTCTTCTTTCAAGTCCGGTGAGAAGAAACATAGATTGGTGTTGATGAGCATTTGGTTGCGTATCTCTTCCCTTAAAAAAAAAAACATTTATGACCTGGTGTTTTCACGCCCTAATCAATTTAATATGGCCTTTACAAAAAGAGATGAATGAAGCAAATAATCGAAGACTTTTGTCAATCTTTAATACGATAAGCAAATAAATAAAAAAACTATGGATGCTAATATATTACCCATCTTCCACAAAGGACACAGTGGCTTGTAGAGTTGCTAAAAATCTACATACACTAAAAAGCTGATAAAAAGAACATGCTTCATCTTAATATTATATTATATAATGTGATTGATATAAATGTATGATCACAAATATATATTAAAGCTTAAACCTTTCACCTATCACACATATTCTTGAAACCCAAAATGCATAACGCGGTATATAAAAGTGTGTGTAATTGTGTATTAGCATAAGAGCGTTGACACTAAAAAACAACAATATCAATAGGACAAAGTCAACAAATAATCATCTCGACATTAGGCAACTACAATTATAGACAACATACCACTTTCAAAAATGGTTACTTGGAGAACCTTTTGTGCATGATTGATCCACGCCCTACGGATTCAAAAGAACATACACATGACCCACCCTCATTAATATCCATCAACTATCAAAGCAAAATCATTGGCTAATTTGACAAACAAAAGATTCTTGCAGCCAGTTATGCCATAGATTGTCCGATAGAACTCCATTTTCACACCTGCAACAATGATTAAAGAATGAAGATTATAAAAAATACCCATGGGCTTTCCACCAATCTAAACATCAAAATAAATCTAGTGTGTAACTTCATCCAGATCCCTATCTGACCCCTTTGCCTAATAACCAGCCATCAATGCACATGATTTATAAAGCTACAATTTTCAAACCCTAATTAATAGCTGATAATCCAATATCCCTTCAATATGATGTGTATCATTTATGTCGTAAATTAGCAGACCTAGAACTATTGTGAAGTTAGGATTGTTGACATTGTTACCGAATACATGATTTTGGGAAGGATTTCTAGTCGTTGGTGATCGAATTACAACAAATAATCATAGAAATTTCTGTGCATAAATAGATTACAACAAAATTCGAACGGGAACAACTCAAGTAATCAAATTCATACCTGGTAACCGCTTGGATCGATATAATTTCACCACTAATACATGGTGGAAACTGGAAACACGAGATTCCGAAGCGTACGTATCAATTTCTGGATGGATCAGTGGATGATGAGTTTAGAGAGTGGAAAAATTAAGGGTTTATAGTGAGAAAGGATCGGTGTGTTTTTGTTGTCTCTCTTCTTCCCCGGTATGTAGGATAGTCAAGTCAAAAGGGAATCCAAAAACTGTCAAGAAACCTCCCATAGAAGGTTTTCTTGAATTACAAGGGTCAGGATTTAATCTTCGCTTATCTAAGGGCTGAGATTGTTTATTGTTCTTATTGACTTTATTGGAAATATAAGAATATATAATTAGATATTTTTTGGGTAAATGGTGAGGAAAATAGAGGGAAATACGAATTTTTTTAGGCAAAATTGTGGGAATGAAAATTAAAGTTCATTTTTTATCTTTTATATACGAATTTTTTTAGGTAAATTGTGAGAATCAAAATTAAAGTTCCTTTTTAATATTTATAGAAAAATAATAAAAAAACTTATAAAAGAAAATAATATTATATTTTTTTTTGTTTTTTGAATTAAAAATAAATTTCATTTCAATCAACAGGGAAAATTACATAAGGATAGCAGGTAGACGAGCAACAAACTGCGCCGTCATCCCTTTCTGAATAGAAAACCCTAATCTACAAAAAATAAAGTCTCGCCCCTAAGGGGTCGAAAAGTTGTGTGGACCACACGCTGAACTCTAGCCAAGAACTGAACCGCCTCTGGCGCCAAGGAGACGAACGTGTCAAACGCCAAGGGGACAAAGGCATGATGATTATCCTCACAAGCTTTCGCGTGCTTTTCCACCTTCTTTGACTCTGCTTTAAGTACTGCTTGCCCCACCACAAACCCATTTTCCCAGAACCCGGCAAGTGGGGATACACCTGTGAGATCGACACAAGCATGTTTCCCGCTCTCCCAACCTATTGTCTGTTAAGGCCCAATACGGTTCAATACGGTTCATTATGGTTCATTATAGATACATGATCCACTATTGGCAATTATGATACATTAAGACCCAATATGGTTTATTAACCCATATATGATTCACTACTTGCGATCCATCAAGGCCCAATATGGTCAACTAAAACATATATGATTTATTATTGTTCATCGTGATCCATAAGACCCAATATGGTCCATTAAGATATATATGATCCACTTTTATGCATTGTGAGCCATTAAGGCCCAACATGGTCCATTGAGACCCAATATGGTCCACTAAAATACATATGATCCATAATTGTCCATTGCGATCCATTAAGGTCCAATATGGTTCATTAACCCATATATGACTCACTATTAGCCATTGTGATCCATTAAGGCCCTATATGGTCCATTAAGACCCAATATGGTCCACTAAGATACATATGATCCACTATTGTCCATTGTGATCCATTAAGGTCCAATATGGTTCATTAACCCATATATGACTCACTATTAGCCAATGTGATCCATTAAGGCCCTATATGGTACACTTAGACATATATGATCCACTATTGTCCATCGTGTTCCATTAAGGCCCAACATAGTCCATTAAGACTTGTATGATCTACGATTATCCATTGTGATTCACTAAGGCCCACTATGGTTCATTAACACATATATGATCCACTATTTGTCATTGTGGTCCGTTTAGGCCCAATATAGTCTACTAAAACACGTATGATCCACTATTAGCTGTTGTAATCCACTAAGGGCCAATACGGTCCAGTAAGACATGCATCTATGACCCGTTATTGCCCATTGTGATCCATTAAGCCCCAGTATGGTTTATTAACACATACATGATTAGGGATGAGCTTGATACCGGTACCGGGCGTACCAATACCGAAAATACTGATACAAAAACTCATAAAATATGAGTACAGTAGTACAGATACTGGTATTTGAAAATTAATTTGAGTAAAATACCAGCACCGTACTGAACCAAAAGTACCAGTACCTAAAACGCCAAAAAATGGGCCTCGAAAAGAATTCGATACGAGAAATTCGATACCAGTATAATTAATTTACATACATTAAAAACGTATCTAAACGTAATAATTTGCGTACGTTAACATATTATTTAGAAGGTTTAGAGTATATAATATTTAATAATAGGTTGAATTTTTAGATATGTAGTGAGGGTTTTTTAATATTAAATAATATAATTTTTTAAATGAGAAATATTATTTGAGAGGAAAGTTTCGAATGAAACATTTTGGGGGGAAGTTTAAATTTTATGATAATTTTTTTGGGGGGAAATTTTAGAATGAAATATTTTGGGGGGAAGTTTAATTTTTAGAATGAAGTATTTTGGGGGGAATTTTAAAAGATGTAGTAAGTTTACCATTTTGTCACACATTTTTTCCATGACATTTGATAAGATTTTGTCACACGAAATAACAAAAGTGAAGATGGTGTGACGAATGCTTATGTAAAGCCATATAAAATTTTGTAATTTTAAGTGTTACTATTGTCTAACCTTTGGTTACACAAAATAATATACGTGGCCATATGTATTAAATTTTAGCCACATTATAAACATAGAGTGTGATTTTAAATCACATTTGGCCACACTTTTTTAGTGTGACTGTTTTTTCTTAATGTGTGGCTAAAGGTTTCAAATAAATCTATTTTCGTCATATGAAACAAATATTGTGGCCGTAGATCGCATTTGGCCACAATTTTTAGTGTGATTAATAAATGTCACAGTTTTTTACTTAAAATGTGACTAAAGGTTTTGAATATACATATGATATTGGTCACATGAAAACAAATACTGTGATCGTAGATAAGAATTTGCCACACTTTGCTAGAGTGACTAATATATGTCACAGTTTTTTTCTTAAAGTGTGACTAAGTGTGTCAAATACATATGTTTTTTGTCACATGAAACAAAAATATGTGACCATAGATCACATTTGGCCACACATTTCAAGTTGTGGCTATTTTTTTGTTAAAAGTGTAGCTAAAGGTTCTGAACTGGTATAAATAGTCACATCAATTGTAAAATGTGTTGCTGAAGGTGTTTTAAAATGTGAAAAATGACCTTTGGCCACACATTTTTTCTAATGTGTGGCACGGCGGTTTTGCCAAAAGTGTGGCCGTAGCCCCTTTTTCACGTAGTGTAAATAGGAGAAAGATCGAAGGCATGGAAAAAGACTGAAGATCGAAGGCATAGGGAAGCAGTAACTGATTCTACGTGTTATTCTTTACAATTTCTAGTCTTTGAACTTTCTGTGATGATGATAAATTTGATTTTATGTTGAATTTGTTTATCATATTCGGCTAAACCTTGATATAACTATCCGGATGAAATGATACGTTGATTTGTTTATGATTGATGATAGATTTCATGCGTGTATCATTTTAGTATAGTATAGTATGATAAAGTTCTTATGGTGCATATGTGTGTATGTTGAAACTGGTTATGATGTTAAATGTGTGTTGATATTGATCTTTCAATGAGTTTATGCATGTTAGATTCAGTATTTGCTCTCTCTAGGGTACATTGATGTCCATTTGTAACGCTCCGCATTTTTGTACTTTCTTTAATTAGAAATTTGTATTCGCATTTCTATTTTTAGCAACTTGTAATCGTATTTCATTTCCAACCTTGTAATCCAAGACCTTGATCATAATGGAAGTTCATACTTTTATACATACATGTTATATTCATATTCATTCGTTATATGCAATCAATCATCAAACACGTGTTTACATTCGAAACCAAGACTTTTAATACATTCATATTATCAATCATATATACACGTCACGTGTCACATACATACATACATACATACATACATACTCGTTTCATACTTGAAAACATGATTAAAAACATAAGTACAACTTATTATGAGCAAGATGTAATAGTCTTGTTACATGGAGTCCCGATATCCATTGTATCTGATCGAGACAGTCATTTCACTTCTCATTTCTGGGAAAATTTTCAAAAAGCCATGGAAACTCGAATGAATCTGAGTACAGCTTATTATGAGCAAGATGAAAGAACAATACAAACATATGAATATATGCTAAGTGCATGTGTGATAGATATTGGTGAAAGTGGGACGATCACTTACCACTTATAAGAATTCTCCAATAAACAAATAGTTACCATACCAGTATTAATGTTGCCCCATTTGCAACACTTTATGGATGATAGTACCATCCAGTATGTTAGGCAGAAATAGGAGAAAAGCAACTATCAGGCCATGAGATCAGCAAACCGTTAGAATTTCAAATCGAAGAAAGAATGCCACTAAAACTCTCTCCGTAGAAAGGAATAGTCCGATTCGACAAGAAAGGAAAATCAAGTCTAAGGTTTTTTGGACTATTTAAGATCATTAAACGAATTGAACCAGTAGCCTATGAGCTAAAGTTACCTGAAAAATGACTGGTATACATTTCATGTATACAACTTAAGGAAATGCTGAACTAACGAATCATTAATCATATCTCTTCAAGATGTAGAGGTAAAGTTCATTAAAAGACCTTTATAGGTCCAAGATAAAAAGAAATTGAGAATCTCAAAGCATAAGAGATTAGTTCTGGTCAAAGTGTAGTGGAATTCAAAACATGGACCCGAACATACTTGGGAATTGGAATGGAAGATAAAAATGGAAATACCCATACTTGTTTCAGTGAATCTCGAGGACGAGATTTAAAACAAGGTGGGGAGGATGTAACAACCCTAAAAACTATTCTGAATAAACCCGTAATCAAAACCCCAAGTGCGCGCGATGTAACTTGTAATAATAAATCAGAAAATTTAGCGGTTAAGAGAACTTGGTGGTTGATGAACCAACCTGCACAAAAATACCCCTACTAAACTCATAAATAAAAAATGAACCATTTAGGATCAAGACCTGAGCATACGCGATAAGAACCGACACGAAAATCGAGAAAAAACACCCAATTGAACGAAAAAGATGGCTGAGTACACATGTCACGTCAAGGCTCCACGTATCAGACCTATGCTGGTGACATGGCAGGCCGACCGCCCAGGTGCCACGTGGGAGATACCCTGTCTCCTCCCCTGACGCGCGGGAGAGTTCAACATGGGCTATATAAGAGCCAGGTCTGAGACACATTCATTTGCTCATTTTCTATTTCTGAAATCGATCTCTATATCCCTCGTCACTCTGTTTCTCTATATTCGCGTGTATTAAACCCTAATCACTGAAACGACCCTTTCTGATTGATTGATAAACCAACCAACGAATGCCAAAGTGCTACCTGAATAAGGCTATACTTTGTTAACTTACGTTAAGGTTTTTATCTCGTGATTATCGTTAAAGTTTAAGTTGGGTTTATAGACTAATACCGATTACATTCTGTGAAATTAGGGGTTAGAATTAGAACGCTTAAAACTATAAATTCACTGATAAAGTAGATGATTAATTATCAAAAGACTCGGAACTATAAACTTACTGTTACTCAAGAGGCTTAGTATCACAAAGCTTAGAATCAGGAGGCCTGTTAAATCAGAACTATAGATTTACAAGGTGAGACATTCTCTTTTCTTCACATTATGTGATACTTAAATGTTTTCTAGTTATATTTACAGTGATTAAGTTTTTGTATTCTTAAATTACTACTGGTATGTAGGGTTTTGTATACACTATTTGATAAGCTTTGTTATTGGACATCGGGTTAGCCAATAGTGATATGACCACAGTCACCGAAATGGGCGTGTGACAAGTACTGATTGAGTAGTTGAAAGATATAAACAAATGTAAAAACCCTTAATGTTGTAAATATAAAAACGTGTCATTTTATGCAAATGAATGATCTCACCAGTATTTGCTGCTGATAAAATGTTTTTAAACATGTTTCAGGTTATTAGAGTAGATCTGAATAAGAATTGTGATATGGCACCAAAAGGCTTAAAAGAGTGTCTTATTTTATCGAATAAATGAACTTTGTTTTATATTTTTGGGTTTATCCATATTAAAAACTTTCTTTGTAAAACATGGGTTTTATTCCCATTTGTTATAAATAAAATTCTGTTGTTTCTAAACTCTGATATTTTTCCTAACTCACGGTCCAGATAAAATTTCCGCTGCAATATTTTCAAAAATAATCACCGATACCACTTGACTGTTCACGACTCCCGTCCAGTGTGTGGTCGAGGGTTGTGACAGACCTTTTGACTTTGTCATCTTCAGAATTGATATGAATGATCAAATTTTCCTTCACTTACAAAAAGTTTCCTAACACAAACAACTGATGTGAAACTATTGTTGTGCTAAACAGCTAATTAATTGGTGAAACAACTAGTGTGAAACTACTATTACGTAATCTTTTATAAAATCTTTCACTATAGATTCCATTTTTATTTTGGGTGGTACTAAAAGTAAGTGATTTTTGGGTGGTGCTCATTTTTTGTAATTAAAGTAAGTGATTTTTGGGTTGTGCTCCTTTCTTGAAATTGTCGCCGACAAGAATTAGATATACTTTTCCATCTTTCTTTTCATTATTGGCACATATGGTCCATTATTATTAATTATAATTGTTGTTGTTGCTTTTGAAAGGCAAATTATCTATATCAATTTATCCCATTTCTCTGTTGGAGGCTCGGTTCCACTAAGGTCAGATGATTATTCATTACAACAGGGTCTACGCTGGCACATAGAGTGATACGACATTCAACGAGATAAATCTCACAAAGACTACCAAGCCAATTGAGTGCCCACACACACAAAGTGCAATATTGGGTGAGATTCGAACCCGAGCTTTAGGGGTAAAACAAGAATGTCTGTGCTTTGAGGCTTTTTCAAAAAAAAAAAAAAAAAACTTGATTTTTTTTTCTTTTAATCCAAAGGTTTTTACCTTTTCCAATTTTAACCCTACATAATTTGTTTTTTTAACTTTAACCCAAAACTTTTCTTTATTTGCAATTTAGCTTCACAACTTTTGTCACTTATACTTTTCATCTTTTGCAAATTTTCGTTTTACGTATAGTTCTAAATTTTTCGAGTTAATACGACGCAACGTACGACTGTGGTTCAACATTTTTATGTTTTGTTTCAAATTTTGCAAGTTAACACGTCGCAACGTGCATGTGTGGTTCAACGTTTTTACCTCTATTTTTCCATGTTTGACATGTTCATCGCAACACGCAGATCCTAGGTCGAGTCAGTGTTCGTGGTCTGATGGGTTGGTAAAATTCCTTAGCTTAATGGTTTTAATTTCGGTTAATTACACGAAGTTACTTTCTAGAATACACTACTTTGATATGTTTGTGTTTTGCAGGCATTGACGGGTTTAAGGTACATTTTGGAGAATTACTGAAGCTTTGTGCGGATGCTAGAGAGAACATAATTGAAGAAAATGCAAAAAGAGGCAAAACTGATCTGAACTCTGCGCCAGAAACAGTCCAAACTTCATTTTGGCTTATCCTGAGCTAGAAAATGAGTTTCGGGGCTTATAATATATGCATTTGGGTAGCTCGACGAGACGAATCAAAATATAAGGTTTTGAAAGGCCAGAAATTGTTGCATTATCTGCTGAATACTGGCTGATTGGTAAAACGGGTTTTTTTAGAGAAAAAGTCAATTTTGGAAAAAGGGGGAGTTACACTTTGTTATTCCTTCAACTCCCATTCATTGGAAAAAGAAAAAAAAACACTTCATCTTCATCCATTCTCCACCATCCAAACCCTAACCCCTAACCCTCAACTCTCCTTCAAGACTCAAGATTATGGTTCAGTGCTCGTATTCATCCTCCGGTGATCGTGCCTCTTTGACCATGAATGGCTAGTCTCTTCGGTTTCACCCCGGTATAGATTGTTGTAAGAATTTCTAGGGTTTATGCATTTGTATTTTCATTTGATTTTGTGACAAATTGTTTAGTATTTGAAACCTTTGATAATTGTCGTGCATTTGAATTGAATTTGTGAATTGTCGAATGATTATAAAATTTGACTTTGCGAAATGAATTTGTGCACTTATGCCTTATCGTAGGTTAGGATTTACATGTCCGAGGTTACGAAGTGCATTACGGTCCGTTGTCTATGACGTCGATAGCAATTGGCACCTAAGCTTCGTGATAGTAATCCGTTAATCACTATATGCAATTGAATCAAGTTAAAATATGTAGGAACCCTAGGTCTTGCAATAATCGAACCGGGTGTGGAACTTGTCTCTAATTTCTTGTTTTAATCATTTAGTAATTTAGTTGCAATTTTAGTTAATCACAAGTGTTTTAGATAATACCAATTGTCGGGTCACTCCAATTTATTTTCCAACCAAATAAACTTATAAAAAAATTAGCAATCTTCATAATCACATTGTACATTTTTGTAAATAGTCGAACAGGTCGTGCGATACAGACCACATGCTATTCGTGGATTCGATACCCGACTTACCCTAGCTACCTAGGTTTAATTGGGTTTTTGACTGATCGGGACGACACAGTCACGTCAAAATGGCGTCGTTGCCGGGGAGCTAGTGCGCTTAGTATTTCATTGCTTGTTCGATTTTAGTTTAGTTTTTCTTTCTTGTATATTCGTGATTTTACTTTGGGTGATCGAGCTTGTTTGTGCAGGTACATGTTTTGCAGGTATCATCTTTCAATATGAATTGGGTAGATGATGATCCGTGTGAGTGTTGCGGAAGCGGAGAGCATTATTTAGAGGATTGCTTTGTTTTCTACGAAAAGGTTCAAGCCTACAAGGATCGGGAAGACTACCTCAGCGGATTGTATGAATATAGTAGGGCAGATTATGAAGATTTCAATGGTCCATCCTCACATTATCCATACACTAGACCACCACAACCACCAAATTATCAAGACTATTACTATTCCGAGATGGATTACCATTATGAGCAAGAGCGGGGTTATAACAACTATGAACCCGGATTGCCAAATTTCTCAAGTTACCGGGAGGAGAATGATGATTATTATAATGAATACCCTCAACCGGCATACAAGGAACCTCAAGATTTAATAAGTTCCAAGCTTGATGCAATCATGAATGCCATGACTGCCATCGTCACTTCAAATCAAGAGATTAAAATGGAACTGAAAAAGGAATTTGAGGTGAGAGATAAAGCTCATGAAGCCTTGGCAAAGAAAGTGGGTCAACTCACCGAAGAACTGGCTCAACTTAGACAAGACTAAGAGGTGTTGGCTAATGGTACCATGGTTGATGGTGATGTGGTGGAAGAGGTTATAGATCTTCCTGAGCAAGAAGTTAAGTGTTTGAACCGAGCGGAAGACATGACACCGCGAGACGATTCGGATCCGAAAGAAGCCTACGTTCATATTCATCCTTCTCCCATACTTATCACCCCAACCAACAAAGTTGGGGATGCGGGTTCGGGTATAAGGATTCGAAGGGTAGT
The DNA here is from genome assembly GCA_030545235.1 of Helianthus tuberosus. Classification (NCBI taxonomy): domain Eukaryota; kingdom Viridiplantae; phylum Streptophyta; class Magnoliopsida; order Asterales; family Asteraceae; genus Helianthus; species Helianthus tuberosus. The sequence goes on along the minus strand of JARYGA010026044.1, from coordinate 23,341 downwards.
CTTGCAAGACATTGGACAATTCGTCAAGAAACGACCCCAAAGTAGCTTACTACGCATGCCGCGTAAAATAAAAAGAGAATGGATCCGGCATGCCAACTACCGAGCGTATGTTGGAAACTCGGTAGGCAAATGTGCACTTCGACCACCATGAGAGGCAAATCAGGTTTAATTTTTGTAGAGTTTGTATTATTTTCGTTTTATTTTATTTTATTAGTTAAATGTACGTTGTGGTTGTGTTCCCTATATAACCCTCACGAGACCTACTCGTCCTCTCGAGCTATCGGGTGGTTTAAAAGGGCTTGTTGCATAAGCTAAATGCAACTGTGATTCCTACGAAAGTGAGTTAGGTTTGTTGTTATTGTAAATTATTTTTCCACATAAATCAAGGTAAATTAACGCATGACTTGGTAATACTTTCATAAAAATCGTAGAACTAAGTAGCTAACAAATTTCAATGGTTGTGAGAAGCATACTTCTACACAAGGGTTAAGATTTGTAAGTACATTGTGTTCGAGGGACGACTGTTTTTGTGAAGAGAAGAAGAAGACATGAGCATCTAGCGAGAAAAATCAGGTGCATGTGTTTCCTTATACCTTGATTCTTAGTTAGTAATAAGTGGATTGTAATTGTATTTTAGTTTTCGGGGTGGAATTTTTGGGAAATTAGCCGTGTCACATCCCTTGTGCGATTTAAAAACTCTAGTTCTTACACATTGAGGACAATGTTTACCTCAAGTGTGGGGATGGTGGAGTAGTAAAAGTTTTTCAATTTTGACCCGTTCGTTTAAACACTACACATTGAGGACAATGTTTACCTCAAGTGTGGGGATGGGGGAAATTTCAAAAAATTTTCAAAAATGTCTTGTTTCGAAAGCGATCTCAAAAGCACAAGTAACTAAGTCAACGAGTGATAGCACAACCCATTTGGTCTTTTGTCATGGTTGTTATGGGTGGTTTTCTGCTTATACATCCTGAATAATATTCTGACTTTGTTTCTTTTGTTGTGATCAGGATACCGGATCAGGATATTGGTAACATCCTGATACAGTATCCTGGTAATGACTAATTAATTCACGTGCAGATTAATGGTGCAAGTCTATAACATTCAAGTGGACTTCGTCTCCTAAAGACTCGGGCAAATCTGTTGGAATATGAACGTTGAAGCCGGAAGACGTGGACTACAACGTCACAAAGGGAATATTTGTTATATCCCGGATTTGTAGGCTAGTTAGTTACTTTTGTTTTACTATAAATAGGATTGATCGAATCAGATAAGAACACACACAATCTCTCGAACTCTCTTTCTCTCTAGCTGCAAACACTCACAACACACTTACACTTGTATTGAAATCGCATTGTAACACTTAGTTGATCCACAACATATCCTGCACTGTATCCTGATATTTGAAGCAATAAGAAGAACAAGGCAGCTGCGATTGTCAGCTCCTGAGGTTTTGTGCTGGCGATCTAGATTGATCAAGGGCTTTTCTCGTACATCCTGTGTCACCCTTTACCTTTTGTGCTCATTGTTTGATTGTAGATACAGCTCGATTTCCTGAGCCGTATCCTGAAAACTGTTTTTGCAAACAACTAAATCAGCATATTTCCAATACACATTCTTAGCACACTACCTCACTTAACAAATTTGATCACTTAATTGCTTCGGTAATTTTTGACCAAAACAATTTGGCGCCCACCGTGGGGCAAGTGGTGCTATTTCTACTAAAAGCTTTTGCAAAATCGTTACTTGGTTTTCTATTTTCAAAACTTTTTGTTACACTATTTTCAATGGCCTCGAGATCAAACATGAGCTCTTCTACCGTGTCTACTACAACCTCTGCAACAATTGGTTCGATGCTTCCACCACCTCCTTCGAGAACGCAAGCCTCTTCACAAGGAACTGAAATTCATGTGGCTCGGGATGTTATTCCCACTCAGAATGTTCAGGGTTCTGCTTCTGTTTTGGCTTCTAATGATGAAATTCTAACTTTATCTAGTAGTGTACAGGAACAGATGAGGCAACAGCAGGAGACCAACCTAATGCTGATGAGAGAGATACAACTCTTGAAATCCAGCTCAAGTAGGCCCGCTGAGGATACTGTCACTCCCTTGCAGCCCAGAGCTTTGAACGTCAGTTCTGCAGTATATACTGAGGATAACAGGGGGAATATTGTGCCTAGCCATTCCCAAAGTCGTATTCCTGAGATACCCTCTTCAGTTAGGGTGTCAACTGTGAGAAGTTCAGGATATGCTTCAGGATATGGCCAGAATCCTCAGATTGGTAACATATCTAATAGTAATAATACTCTTGCTACTAATGGTATTGGATCTTTACAGGATGCAGGTATGACGTCAGCATTTTCTAGGGAACTTCAGAAATTGAAGGACATGATATCCAGTGTACCTGGGTGGTCCAGCCAATTCCAGAAGTATCCCAAGACAGCCACAGGATATCCCGGTTTGCATATCCTATTTGTGATGCTGAAATCCCAAAAAGATTTCAGACCCCCAACATGAAGCTCTATGACGGAACTACAGATCCTGAAGAGCATATTGCCCAGTATAGGGAAAGGATGGAAATCAACCCTATCCCTCCAGATCTCAAGGAAGCATGCCTCTGCAAGGGTTTTGGTTCTACCTTAACAGGATCAGCTTTAAAATGGCTCTTAAACGTTCTTCCTCATGTGATTACATCATTTGCTCATTTAGTCAATTTATTTAATAGTTAATTTTCTTGCAGTCGGAGTTTTGAAAAACTAACCAGTGATCTCTACAGGATAACTCAAGGACCACAGGAATCCTTGAGAGATTATGTGAACAAGTTTAGCCGGGAATCCTTAGATATCCCACATCTTTATGTTGCAACAGCTGTGCAGGCTTTCAAGATGGGATTGCAAAAAGATTCTCAATTTTACCAGGATCTTGTAATGAATCCCTGCAGGAACCTGGATGAAGCTCGGAACAGGGCTTTAAGATATATTCGACTGGATGATGACAAAAAGATGCAAGAGATGATGAATTCATCCACAACCTATGAGTCAACCAACAGGAAATCAGAATCCTCGTATAAACCATATCGCTCTAAGCCATATGGTAGGAATGACAGCAAGAAAGTGAATGTTGTTGAAGACGAGGATCCTGAGGAGTATCCTGAGTTGTCAGAATATTGTTTTTCTGTAAATATACCTGAACTGAAGTATGCTATGTAGGGTTTAGGAGACAAAGCAAGGTGGCCCCGGAAGAATCAACAAAAAGCTGATTGGAAGGATAAGTCCAAGTGGTGTGCCTTCCATGAGGATTTCGGACATGTTACTAAGGATTGTATTGCTCTGAGAAAAGAAATAAGCTATCTCTTGAGCAAGGGATATCTAAAGGATCTCCTGGGAAGAAAGAAGAATAAAGGTCAGGATACTGAGAAGGATCCTGAACGAACAGCATCACCTCCTGCGGATGCCAAAATAATTAACTTCATTTCAGGAGGATCCGACATCTGCGGAACATCATATTCTGCGGCGAAAAGGCACGCGAAGGAGGCCAAGGCAGAGAGGGGAGATAAGCCAACCAGGATGTCAACCCTCACGACTGATAAAGTGATCACGTTCGATAGTGATGACAGGGATACTATCCAGGATCCTCACTATGATGCTTTGGTAATAACTTTATATGTTGCTAATCATTTTGTGCACATGATACTAGTGGATAATGGCAGCTCCGTCAACATAATTCAGCTGTAAACACTGAAGAGGATGAATGTATCCCCGATGGATATTACTTTGAAATCCACTGTGCTTGTTGGGTTCAGTGGAGAAGCCAGGAATACCGTGGGAGGGATAAAGTTGCATGTGTATGTTGAAGGGATCAACTCAATGCAGCGCTTTTGTGTCATGCACTCTTTATCCTGCTATAATATTATATTGGGCAGGATGTGGATCCATGATATGAAAGCTGTGCCATCGACCTATCATCAATGCATCAAGATCCCTACCCCTTGGGGGGTAGTCAAGGTGGAAAGTGATCAGCAGGAAGCAAAGGAGTGTTATTCTTCTTCGATGAAATCCTGGACAAAGCCCAATACAACATAGCAATTAAAGATGCGAGCCCATGATATTGTGGAGGATTCAAAGCAGGATGTAAAGAAAATTATCCTGGATCAGGATAATCCAGATATTTCGGTGCTCGTAGGAACCAATATCCCTCAGGATATTGAAAATCAATTGACTAACTTTTTGAAATGCAGGATGTCAACATTCGCATGGAAACACGAGGATATGAAAGGTATTTCCAAGGATATTATAAATCACAAGCTCGGAATTGATAGGTCTTTCAAGCCTGTCCAACAGAAACGATGGAAGTTTGCTCCAGAGCGGAACACAATCTTTCAGGAAGAAGTTGAAAGATTATTAAAGAGCAAGATGATTAGGGAAGTGAAATTTCCCAAATGGCTAGCAAATGTAGTGGTGGTGCAAAAGAAAAATGGGAAATGGAGAGTCTGTGTAGATTACACAGACTTGAACAAAGCTTGTCCCAAAGACCCATTTCCCCTACCTCATATCGATTCAATGGTGGATGCTTCTGCCGGCCATGAGATGTTAACCTTCATGGATGCTTCCTCGGGATTCCAGCAGATCCAAATGGAACCCTCGGATCAGGAGGATACTGCTTTCATGACACCGACAGGTATTTATTGTTATACTGCTATGCCTTTTGGTTTAAAAAATGCAGGTGCAACATACCAAAGGTTGGTGAAAATGATGTTCAAAGACAAGCTGGGGGACACCATGGAGGTATACATCGATGATATGGTGGTAAAATCTAAGAAGGCTGAGGATCATCTCCGGGATATTGAAGAAGTATTCGATATCCTGGACCAGTACAAGATGAAGCTAAATCCTGCTAAATGTCATTTTAGAGTGGGGGCAGGAAAGTTTCTAGGATATATGGTGACTAAAAAAGGGATAGAAGCAAGCCCAGAACAGATCAAAGCCATCTTGGATATCAAGTCACCTTACAACATGAAAGATGTACAAAGACTGACGGGACGAGTAGCAGCATTAAACAGATTTATCTCAAGATCCTCGGAAAAATGCAAGGAATTCTACAATATCCTGAGGAAGAATAAGAAATTCGAATGGAGAGAGAAGCATGAAGCAGCCTTGCAGGAATTAAAGCAGTATCTCTCAACTGCACCTCTATTGATGAAGACAGAGAATGGTGAACCATTATCCCTGTATCTTGCAGTATCAGAGAATGCGGTAAGTGCTGTCCTGGTAAAGGATCACGAAGGTCAGCAATATCCTGTCTATTATGTTAGCAAAAGTTTATTAGATGCTGAAACTAGATATTCTCATTTAGAAAAATTGATATTGGCCTTAGTTATGGCATCGACAAAGCTTAGGCATTATTTTGAGACACATAGGATTCATGTTAAAACTAATTATCCTGTTAAAAATGTGCTTAGGAAACCCGAGATGTCAGGTAGGATGGCTAAGTGGTCAGTAAAATTAAGTGCCTTCGATCTAGTATATAAACCTAGAAATGCCATAGTCTCAGGCTCTAGCTGACTTTGTGGCTGATTTCAGTAGTGACATTCAAAATGAAGTAGACCTAGAAGTGCAACAGCTAGGAGAAAATTTAGAATCCTGGACATTATATACTGATGGTGCATCTAATGTAAGAGGTGTAGGTTTGGGTATACTACTAAAATCGCCACAGAGGGACATATTACCCCAGGCTATTAGGTGCGAATTTCCTGCCACTAATAATGAAGCAGAATATGAAGCCTTAATTGCAGGATTAGAATTGGCTAAGAGCATGAATATTAAGAGTTTGCAAGTGTATGTTGATTCCTTGTTAATTACTAATCATTTTAATGGATCCTATGCAGTTAAAGGTGAGAAGTTAATCGAGTATCTCGAAATTCTCAAAAAATTAGCAGGATATTTCAATGTTTTTACACTTGAACAGGTACCAAGAAAGGATAATGCTGAAGCCGATGCCTTGGCAAATCTAGGATCATCATTCAGGATACCGGAGGGAACCCAAATACCAATATTACATATCCAGTATCCTGCGATGGATCTTCTCAAATCTCAGGACAAGGAAGTAGTGAGTATCCAGGATCCTGATGATGAGTATCCCGAGGAGGATCCTAAGTCCTGGACGGCTCCAATCATGAGATATCTCAAGGAAGGACACATCCCAAAGGATGAGAATCCTAAGGCCTTTAGAATGAAGGTATCATGATTCACTATTATAAATAATATTTTGTATAAGAAATCTCTTGCAGGACCATATCTGAGGTGCTTGGAGGATCCCGAAACTAAAGAAGTGCTTCAGGATATACACGAAGGGGATTGTGGTAACCATACTGGGGCAGATCATTATTCTCAAATGTATTAAGAACGGGATACTATTGGCCGACGATGAGGAAAGATGCTGCAGAATATGCCCGGAGGTGTGATGCATGTCAAAGGCAGAGTAATATACTGCATCAACCTGCTGAACCACTATATCCTATTGTTTCCACTTGGCCATTCATGAAGTAGGGGATGGACATAGTAGGAAAATTGCCAAAAGCTCCAGGAGGGAAAGTCTTCATGCTGGCAATGGCTGATTATTTCTCTAAGTGGGTTGAAGCTGAAGCATTTGTTCAAGTCAGAGACCAAGAAGTAGTATCCTTCATAAAAAGGAATATCTTAACCAGGTTTGGGGTACCAGCCAAGATAATTTGTGACAATGGCTCTCAGTTTATAAGCAAAAGGACTACTGACTTTTGCAAAAGTTGGGGAATTAAAATGATCACATCCACACCGGTACATCCTCAAGCAAATGGACAAGCAGAATCCTCGAACAAGATAATTGTCAACAATTTGAAGAAAAGACTTGGAGCTAAGAAAGGAAGATGGGAAGAAGAATTACCCTTTGTTTTGTGGGCCGATAGGACAACAGTAAAAAGTGCAACTGGGCAGACTCCATTTTCCTTAGTATTTGGAGCGGAAGCAGTGATCCCGACAGAAATGGTAATACCTACAGCAAGATCCAACCTCCGGGATCCTGAGCAGAATCCTGAAGCCCTATGCCAAGAATTGGATACTGTTGATGAGACAAGAGACGCGGCAAAGATAAGGATGGCAACATATCAACAGAGGATATCCAGAGCATATAACAAGAATATAAGGACTAGAAGGTTCTAGATTGGAGATTGGAGATTGGATGTTAAGAAAAGCTTTTCAGAATACTACTAATCCTGCCGATGGAAAATTAGCTCCGAAGTGGGAAGGACCCTATGAGGTTGAATCAGAGTCTGGGAAAGCAGCATATCGACTCAAGAATATGGAAGGGGATATGCTACCAAGATCCTGGAATGCTATACACCTAAAGCTCTATTTCAAGTGAGTTTAGAATTTAATTTCTAACTCAGGATGGCATGAATTCTATCTCTTTTAATATATTTGATATTATTTATTCTTTTGAACCCAATACTGACTTAAGCATCGGAGGGGTGTTAGCCAGGCTAACACCCACCTTAGTTTACAGTTGTTTTGCAGTATATGCTTCGGGATATAGCTCCAGGATATATGCTCAGGATAATTCGAAAGATTAGAGGATTGGCCCCCTCTCTCACGTTTAAGGGATATTGTTCCCTTCACAGGTTTAAAGGTATTCACCTTTCTCTCGAATTGGGTTTAAACACCCCGCCTGGAGCGCAAGTTATCCAGGAATAGTTCAAGATAGCGGGACCAGTTCATGTAAAACTGGCTGACAATTTCGTTATCATTGGCTATTTCCTGGATCCTTAAGGTATATGAGGATTGATCACCCTCTCTCGCGAAAGGGTATTTTCATACTCTCTAAGGTATAAAGGTTTTCACCATTCTAAGTCTTGGAGTTTATACACTCCCACCTATAGCGCATGAAAACTTGGGATTTTCCCCAGAAAACCTATGGGTTTTTCCCCAGAACACTAAGGATTTATCTCCAGGATATTTTAGGGTTTATCCCCTGTAATACAAAAATTATGCGAACGGTTGCAATTGATGTCTAGCAAATTTTTAAGTGTTCAAAGACATAATGCACAGGGGACATTCCTACTGAGGTTGGGGACATCTTCGTTGGAAAGATTGCAAAAGGATTGAAGATTGAGAACAGGGTTGCACTCTACCTCTGGTATGATCTTTCCTTTAAAAACCTTATCTAAATCGTTTTTGAAACTATGATTATAACATTTATAAATATCCTGATTAGGATATCTTCTCGGGATATATTCTCAAAATATATTTTCAGAATATGCTTCAGGATATTTGGTTGGAATGTCTGGGACATGGTACTTGGATTAAATTGAAACTATAATTGAGTCAAACATTTATTATCAAAACAAGCTTTTTAAAATAAAAGTGAACTATCATTTTTCTTTAAAAACTTTATCCAAATTGTTTGAGTTGTAAAAACCCTATTTGACAAAAGTCTTAATGGGATATTTGCGAGTATCCTGATCAAGATGTTTTCATGATATTTGGTTAGGACATTCGAAATCATACACTAAGTTTGGAACATTGAAATTGTATTCAAACTAAGCAATACATAACAAGAATTGTAAAAGGACAATGATAGATAAGGTCATAAAAAGGTTATATTATTAACGTAGCAAAAGATTGTGCTTTTGGTTTCATCTCAAACTGAGATCCATCCGCCAAAAGCACGATTAGTTCCTAACCATATTTACTTAACAGTTGAAGGTTTCATCTCAAACCGAGACCCATCCGCCTCCAACTGTTATATTGTTCAAAATAAACGATACTAATTGATGACCAAGGGCTTCATCCTGAAACTCAGGACCCATCCACCTTTGGCCATCATATTGTTTTAAGTGAAGGAAATGTAAATTGTTTGAAAGACAGGAAATAGAAATTGTTCGAACAAGTACAACCACCAAACTTAAAAAAAATGGGCTCTGGCCTCGGCATCAACATCCATCATCGCCCATTTCGCTGCTTTCAAGGAGCAGCACTCTCTTCAACCATTGGATCCTCACCAGCATCCGCTCCAGTATCTTTAGCAGCATCCTCACCAGCATCAGCCACCTTCTCAGCCACCTTAGCAGGCTCCTCAACAGCAGGCTTCACAGGATGCTCAATAGGGTTGCCACCGAGATCCCTCAACTTCGTCTCCCAAGCTTCGACATTCCACGAAGGGCATTAAAGGCCCATGGACTTGGCTTCATAGGCCATTTTCAACCTGGCTTGGAGGAGGGAGATAACGACGGAGCACTTGAGGCTCTCCCTATAAGAAGCCATATCATGTTCATGTTGAACCTGAGCTGCATCGTATTTGGCATGTGCTTCTTGGGTAGATTTCTTGAGGGCAGCCTCATGTTCCTGGATCATCGCCTTGTAATGCTGCGATTTGGCGGCGGCGATTGCTGCTTGATCTGCAACGGTGGTCTCTGCCTTCTTCAGCCTAGCCTCCAGCATCTTCTTCAGACCGCATGAATCCTCGAATATGAACACCAACCACTCAAGACCCTGCAATCAGGTGAACAGGTATCAATGTGTGTACTCAAAATATGTAACCAGGATATATGTGCAGGATATAGGACGAGGATACCTACCTGATTAAGGAAGCCAGTCATGAACCTGCTGGACTCAGAGAATCCATGGTTCTCAAATGGAAAAACATCTGAGGCAGCAGGGGAGTCTGGCTCCATTCTCTTACGAGAACTCGAGCCACGTGGTTTAGAAGTGGTGGAAGGCTTGGGAGCAGAGGCGGCCTTGGTGCTGGTGGGTTTCGATGTGACAGCTGTTTAGGATTCACTTCCTGCTAGACTTGCATAGGACGGGAATAGCTATCCAACTCCTCGAGTTCGAATCCTTCAAGGTTTACGATCGGCACTGCGTGAAGGGGAGAAACACTCAGTCTTATTATATACTTTTAAAATATAATCGGTTTGATAAATGAAAATAACTTGTAAAATCCTGCTTACCAGACATGTTGGAACTTGATCTTTGGCTTGAGCTTGTGAATAACAGGGTAAAAGTCCTCTCACTTTCCGGGAGCTTATAGATTTCCTTTATTCTTCCTTCTGATTCAGCACTTGGAGGAGCCAATTCCTTGAAGTTTGCTACAAAAAAAATGAATATATCAGGATATCAGTTCAAGATGTAGTCTCGGGATACGATTGGGGATATTCCTAAAACCCTAAATCCTACCGGAAGTCAACCATTTCTTAGGAAGGTCAAAACCCTTGTCGATGGAATCCTTTTTTACAAAAAAGAATTTTCGTCTCCATTCATCCTCGTTCTTGGTAGCTTTAAGAATGAGAGGATCTTTGGAGATAGAAAAAAGGAGGAACCGGCGGGAACCATGGGACCTTAGACGATATGCCATCGGAAGATCTTCGATGCACAGGTTAGGCATGTGACGAGCTTTGATCTGCTCCAGGGTGACTAACACACGCCAAACCATGCGCATGGTTTGGGCAAAACTAAGGCCAGTAAGTTCGAAAAAGCGAGATATGAAGGCTGGGAATGGATATCGGAGCCCTATTGAGAAAGGATAAGCAAAAAAGCATACCCACTCATTGGAACAAAAGTCCGATCGGACCTCTCGGTCAAACGGATGGAAGATTGCTCCGGCGGGGAAGGCACTGGAAGCTCGTAAGGCCGCGATATCAGCATTATCGAATGAACACACCTCTTTTGAGGGTTCTTTCAGCAGGTTCTGGTTATGGAAGGTAGGAGCGGAGTCTGCCGTTTGGGATCTAGTTCGGGTAGCCATGGAAAATCTAAGCAAAGAGAAACAAAGAAGAGAAAGAAAGAGAATACCTGAAGTTTGCTTGGATCTCTATGATCATAATGAGGAAAAATCAAGTAAATATAGGCTGAGTATAGGGGTGTGATGAGTAAAAATCGCGTTGGAAGTTGCACAATGTCACATCAATCGTCGCTTCAATTTAATTGCCTCGATTCAAGAGATAAGCTTTAAAATATATCCATTGGAATTGGCATACCAACAGATATATTTTTGGGACAATTGTTATGGGTGGTTTTCTGCTTATATATCCTGAATAATATTCTGACTATGTTTCTTTTGTTGTAATCAGGATACCGGATCAGGATATTGGTAACATCCTGATACAGTATCCTGGTAATGACTAATTAATTCACGTGCAGATTAATGGTGCAAGTCTATAACGTTCAAGTGGACTTCGTCTCCCAAAGACTCGGGCAAATCTGTTGGAATATGAACGTTGAAGCCGGAAGACGTGGACTACAACGTTCACAAAGGGAATATTCGTTATATCCCGGATTTGTAGGCTAGTTAGTTAGTTAGTTTTGTTTTACTATAAATAGGATTGATCGGATCAGATAAGAACACACACAATCTCTCGAACTCTCTTTCTCTCTAGCTGCAAACACTCACAACATACTTACACTTGTATTGAAATCGCATTGTAACACTTAGTTGATCCACAACATATCCTGCACTGTATCCTGATATTTGAAGCAATAAGAAGAACAAGGCAGCTGCGATTGTCAGCTCCTGAGGTTTTGTGCCGGCGATCTAGATTGATCAAGGGCTTTCCTCGTACATCCTGTGTCACCCTTTACCTTTTTTGCTCATTGTTTGATTGTAGATACAGCTCGATATCCTGAGCCGTATCCTGAAAACTGTTTTTGCAAACAACTAAATCAACATATTTCCAATACACATTCTTAGCACACTACCTCACTTAACTAATTCGATCACTTAATTGCTTCGGTAATTTTTGACCAAAACAGTGGTCAAGTTCAAATTAATAGCATGACGGATATTTAGCGGGTGGTTATTTAGGAATAATTCGCCTAAGAAACTAGCACATCATGCATATCACATACCATACCCTTTATATATGTGAGGTTTTGAGCCACTTTTACATCATAGGATTACATATTCATGTTTCTTTGTTTGAGTGGACCATTAGTCATGTATTGTAGAACTTGCGACTTTTGATACGTTTGAGACCATAGACCGAATACAAGCACGAGGATGATTAAGGCATTAGGTTAACCTTTTCCTTTAAAACCATTTATCCATCCTTACCCAAATAAATCCCCTAGTCGCCCACTTTGAGCCTAATCCTTTCGTTTGACCAACCCATTTAGCCCACAACCATTAAACCTTTTCTTTTTAAACCCGTGTGATGAAAATTCGATCATAGGAGTATATGTTTGTATAGTTGTGATTTACTTATGCAAAAAAAAACAATCGGAAAATGTTAAGAAAAATACAAAAATATGAAGTTAGTAGTTGTTGAATAAAAGGCTAAAGTTGTTGCCTTGTAGTTGATGTTTATAGTTTAGTTTTGTTTAGAGTAGTCGTTTGAAATAAAAATCGAATTTTTCATCACCTTTGTAACACCCCGAAAAATATAAAACTTTATATTAGAAATATAAAGTATAAATAAACAAGAATTTACTAACTAGAGATTTTTTAACCTAGTTAGTTTAAAAGACTAGAAGTAGCTTAAGATAGGGTTAAAAAGCTACTAAACAATATGTGAATAAAGTTGAGGGGCTTAAGTTGTAAGAATTGAAACTTGAGATAATTAAAACTAAATAAAACAAACCAAACACCCCATAATGGGGATGTCTGGTCGATCAGAAGAACCAGGGGCGACACCCCCACCTTCCATGTCTCAAAAATCCACTTGAAATCTCAAATTGGAGGTGCAAATCTGGTCCAAACGAAAATCCGAGCATAGAATCGTGATCCTCATCCCAAGGGGATTACAAGGTATGTAAAATTTAAGGAAAACTCTCAACTTGAAATTTTCATGAATTGGGAAAAATCTGAAATTAGGGTTGCATGTGTATGTTATGATGATTGAGGAACAACTATAGTGTCTAAGGACAAACCCTAGATCAATAGAAGTTGAAATCATAAGAAATTTTGGGTGAATCCATAAACACCATGGTAGGTGATTAGTGGGTCATGTGTATTTGGATGAACCCTAGAAAGTGGATTGTTAATCTAGTGTAATTTGGCAATTTTGAAGCGATTTCAGCAATTAGAAGCTAACAATATTGTAAATTGGTTGATTTATATGAAAATAGGGTTAAATGATAAACTAAAGATGTGATGTTTAATCATGTAAAAATCTGCTTATGAAGTGTTTGTTGAAATGCCTCTATGAAGGCTTAAAAACTGAAATTTCGAGTTTCAACGCATAATCATGATGTTCGGTGTATTATGCGAATTATGATTTGAAGAGAGTTCTAAACATATGATGAATGAACTCTATAGGAACGGGCGCAGGAGCATCAAGTGGACAAGCGGGTGGCGAACCACGTCAAAAAGGGCTACTTTGAAGGTGTGTAACTTGACCCGTTACATTTAGTAGATTTTGATGATTGTATAATATGTATTCGAATTTTAGAACAAGAATGGATTGAATTAAGCAGAGATGTCGCTATATTGAAGGATTGGTCAAACTTGGTTGGAACTCGTTGGTAGTCGTCATATGGGAGGATTCCTTAGACGAGCCAACGGGTCGAATAATCGAGTAAAGCATGGTTAATGTTTTGGAGTATGATGAATTGATCTTTGATATTGGTTAATGTATAACATGTTAGAAACATGAGGATTTAATGTAATGGTTTGTTTGAAAAGCAAAATCCGAAAATTTGATTGAGTATAATGAAATAGACAAACAAAACATGAATTCCCAGCGACTACCGTAAGTTACGGTAGCACCGTAACTTACGGTAGAGAACAGATGTTTACGGCAGTTCTTTCCTGGTTTACGGTGAACCAGAAGATTCCAAGACCCACCGTAACTTACGGTAATACCGTAAGTTACGGTGAAACAGAAAAACTTATTTTTTTTTATTTTATTATTACAAAGTTAAATGTTGGATCTTGTGTTTATAATGTTATATAAAAATGTCAAAACTAATGTTTTTAACGGTTTTGACCATAGATGATGAAGTGGATCTTACGAATGGCGATCAAGCGAATGAAGAAGAACCGAACACTACCTTTTGAAGCTTCCGCAATGTTTTAATCATACTTAGATTTTGTTCATGGGTTGTAAACAATTAATTAAACAAATTTTGAAATTTCCAACCTAGTCATTAGATGACTAAGGTTTATGCTACTTATGAAACTTATGTTAATCTATTATCTTTTGGTATAAATTAGCGATTAATTTAAGTATTGATCGGAATGTCGCGCTCCAGTCAAAGATAATATTTATAAGCCCAAATTACCCTTAACAATGTGTTAGTGGTAGTAAGGGGTCGAACCACGAAGAGTATGTGGTTTGTGTATGGATTCGAATGAATTAAACAATTGTGTCACGATTATGAAGCTTACTAGAATAATTTTGTGTTTTTGTTTATTTGGAAGATATGATTTTAAACTAAATGATGTGATGAAAATGAGTAACAACTACTAATTAATGATTGCAAGAATTTTGGATACTAGAACAATTATAATAAAAAGGAATCACACCCGGTTTCGGTAATTGTTAACCTAGGATTTCTACAAGTTTTAGTTTCAACTCAAATGCATTCGATTAACGGATTTAGTGTACCGTGACTTAGGTGCTACTAACTATCAACGCCCCGAAGAACGGACAAAAAGACACTTTGTAATCAACACAAGTAAATCCTAACAACGACAACGTACAATTACATATCACCGTTTCGCAAAGTCATAACTTTTAACATCGCTCGACAATTCACGAATTCGTAACAAATGTAATACTATTGTCAAAAGTTTCAAAAACCAAATACAAATTGTCACTAAGATGAAACAAGAACAAATTGAAACCCTAAAAGTAACAACTACCTACACCGGGGTGAAACCGAGATGATTAGCCGCTCATGGTTGATGCAACTTGATCACCGGATGCTTGGAATGCGGATGGAGACATCTTGAAGCTTGTAGGATGAAAGAATGATGGAGAATTAGGGTTTATGGAATGGTGATGATGAGAAGGATGATGGGTTGGTGAACTAGGGTTTGATGATTGATTGTGTGTTGGATGATGATGATTCGGGTTGTAGAGATGAAGTAGATGGAATGGTTGGTTTTTTTTTTGAAATGGTAGGTGAAAGATAGATGGTAATGGCTCCAAGAACAGGTTTCAAACTCAACACAAGTGTAACTCCCCGAATTGGAGGCCCCTTGACCAATAGAAATCGACATCAGCACCCAAAGATCAGATTTTCGCGTTTGTGAAAACCAATGCCCGTCGCCGACGGGTCTGACCCCGTCGCCGACGGGTTCCCTATTATTCATGTTTGGCCGACGGCTAAAGTAACTGGATACGGACAATTCTAGCCTACGGGCTTATCTGGAGGGCGTCGCCGACGGGTCTCAGGCCGTCGGCGACGGGCTCTCGTTTGCAACTTTCTGTTTTTTCGCTTCCAATGCTTCCAGTTGACTCGTAACACATCCTAGTGCTCCGGTTTTCGACCCGGTGACCCGTAAAGCTCCCGAAAAACTCCTTAAACTCCATCAAACCTGCAAAACACATTCTTGATTAAAAGTAGGTTATTCAAAACTAAAACTTACGTAAAAACGTCAAGTTAAACAATAACGAGCACCGGTTTACAACCACGTATCACATCCCCACACTTGTCTTTTGCTTGCCCTCAAGCAAATCTGTTTTTCACTTTCACGTGGGTCAAACAACGAATACACATCTCATTCCCGAGACAGAGGTTAAGGTCTATTGTCATACAAAAGTTCAAACTCTTTACAAATTTCACATATTTACCGGTTAAGTGAATAATCACATATAATAATGGTTATCCAAGATTAACCCGCCCGTAAAACTAACAACTCATGCATATCCCTCACAATGTGCTCTCCACTCGGCTTAAAATTGGCTAACATGTATAATGTATTAGCACTTCAACAATTAATCGCTCAAAACCGATTAGAACACGTACCCGCATAGGCTTGCAACTCAATCATTCTCCACCACCGAACACGAATACTAAGCACAAGTCAAAAGGTCTTTGAAGGGTTGTAACGGGGCTAGGCTAAGGGTAGGAAATAGGATATTTTTAAAGTGGCTAAAGTGATGAAAATTCGATTTTTATTACATAAGACTATTCTAAACAAAAGTAAACTATAAACATCACTACAAGGCAACAACTTAAGCCTTTTATTCAACAACTACTAACACTTCTTTTTGTGTTTTTCTCAAAGCTTGTTCAATCTTTTTTCGCAACTTTTTTTTTTTTACATATATGCAAACAAACAAGAACAACTATACAAAAACGACTCCTATAATCGAATTTCCATCACACGGGTTTAAAAGAAAAGGTTTAACGGTTATGGGCTATAGGGTGGTCAAACGAAAAGTTTAGGCTCAAAATGGGCAACTAGGGGGTTTGTTCGGGTAAGGATAGATAAATGGTTTTAAGAGAAAAGGTTTACCTAATGCCTTAATCATTCTCGTGCTTGTATTCGGTCTATAGTCTCAAACGTATCAAAAGTTGCAAGTTCTACAATACGCGACTAATGGTCCACTCAAACAAAGAAACATGTAAATGTAAATCTATGATATAAAAGTGGCTCAAACCTCACGTATAAGGGTATGATATGTGATATGCATAAATTGCTAGTTCCTTAAGCGAATTATTCCCAAATAACCACCCGATGAATACCCGTTATGCTTATTAATTTGAACTTGACCATGACAAAAGACCAAATGGGTTGTGACATCCCTCGTTGACTTGGTTACTTGTGCTTTTAAGATCGCTTTTGAAACAAGAAATTTTGAAAATTTTTTGAAATTTTCCCCCATCCCCACACTTGAGGTAAACATTGTCCTCAATGTATAGAATTTAAATGAACGGGTCAAAATCGAAAACTTTTACTACTCCCCCATCCCCACACTTGAAGTACATATTGTCCTCAATGTGTAAGAACTAGAGTTTTTAAAACGCACAAGGGATGTGACACGACTACCCTTCCCAACATTTCACCCCGGAAAAATAATATACAAGATACATTCCACTTATTACTAACTAAGAATCAAAGTAAAAAGAAACACATGCACCTGATTTTCGTCGCTTGATACTCATATCTCCTTCGTGCCTTCATAAAAACGGTTGTCCCGCGAACATGTTGTGCCTACAAATTCTAATCCTTGTGTAGAAGCATGCTTCTCACAACCATCAAAATTTGTTAGTTACCTAGTTCTACCCTTTTTATGAAACATATTACCAAGCCATGTGTTATTTCACTTCGATTTATGTGGACAAAAATTTACAACAACAATAAACCTAACTCACTTTCGTAGGAATCACGGTTGCATTTAGCTTATGCAACAAGCCCTTTTAAACCCCCCAATAGCTTGGGAGGACGAGAGGTCTCGTGAGGGTTATATAGGGATCACACCCACAACGTTCACTTAACTAGGCGAAAAAAATAAATAACAAGAGATAAAAATAACGGAAATAAAATAATATACAACAACAACAACAAAAACATACCATACCTCTACCTCTGATATCGCTCGTTTGGATCCACTGGCGGGTTGGGCTGGTATTGATAACCAGTGAGGGCCTCGAACATCTCCCTATAGTTATCGAGGGGACTCTGTTCCCCTTGAGGCGGCGGTGGGTATGGAATCGGGATAAAGCTAGAACCGACTGCCTCGGGCCAATGAGGGGTGGGATCGGATGGACCTAGCGGATGTGGAAGATTGGGGTAATCAGTCCACCCCGAGTGTTCGGCGTATGGGAGACCGGCTTGAAGGTCTCTTTGATGGCGCTCCTGATCGTGGAGTATCTTGGTGTTGTTAATCGCCATTTGGTGAGAGATAGCCAAAGCACTCCAACGGCGTTGTTCCAATTCCCTTGCTTCATTTCGACGCCTAACCTTATCTTCTTCCCATGCCCGTCTCCGGGCTTCCTCATCCTCTTGCCTCTTTGCCAACCTTGTCGTTCAAACATTTGTGTTATTCCAAATTGTTTGAGCTCTTCAACATTCACCACTCTTTCACATACACTCCTTTCCGGAACTGAGGTGCTAACCTTGTTCACCATCTTCCACTTCCATAACTTAGCCTCTAACTTACGGTCTTGATATTCCGATAAAAGTTTTCTCTTCTCCTCATCCCAAACTTCGGCGCTTTTGCTATCCCTAAACTTTGCCCACTCCCAATCTTGTCTGTACAGTCTTGCATCCCCCTCTGCGACGGAGCTTAATTGCTCCCACTTCCTCGGTATTATCCCGGAAGAAGAACCGACTCCTGATGATGAAGCTTGCCCTGTAGTCTTTTGTCTTTTACCACCGGCCATCACTACAATCACAAACAAGCAAAACATCAATATAAACCCAAACCTTTACTAAACTTCTCAAACTTTGAACATGATGTGTGATGTTGACATTTTAATTAACAAGTGAATGTAAAATCGCCTCTTTAAACTTCCAAAGTCGCTCACTTTATCATAAACTTATCAATTTCTTGTTAATCTTATAATTTCTCATAAATTCAACACTATATTCAACATCACCTTCATGTTCAATCATGTTCATAACAAGTGTAATCACGTCACTAAAGTTATAACATGCTCAAATTCCATCCAAAGCAACTAATCTTACTCAAAATCATGCTAGAACAACATACATTGTCTAAACAACCTACTCTTAAACTAAAAAGTTTAAAATTTCGGAAGAAAAACACTAGCATATGATAATTCAAGCATAAATTTAAAGAAAATCCATACCTTTGATGTTGTTAGACAAGAGGAACTAAGAAAAGATGGAAAGCAAGCAACTTGATGAACACCCTTTCAAAAACCCTAAAGTACACGCCCAGAAATCTTGCAAACTAGCAAGAATTGATGAAAACCGTGTTGGGGGTTTTGTTCCTCTCGAAAAATTACTCAAGATGGACTCAAAAATCAGTTGATTTGGTGGAGAATTGAGAGAGTTATGAGAGGTTGAAGGATTAGGGTTCTTGGTGGAGAATGAGGGAGAAGAAGATGGTAAGTGAGTGTTAGAGAGAGAGAATAGGAGTTTGGAATGAGTAATAACTGATAAAGGATGTTTGAGGGTCGAATATGTGATTACATTGGAGTTTAGGTTGTGTTTTATGAGGTTTTAAACGAGTTGGGTTCGGTTTTAAGCATAAGAGAACGAGCCAGCCGCCGACCGCAAACCAGAGCCCGTCGCCGACGGCTGGTAGCCTGTCGCCGACGGGTTGTCAAAAATACATATACGGTCGACGGCTTAATGGTCTGTCTACGGGTGAAAGTGTGCCGACGGAGGTTTTGGAAGCCCGTCGCCGACGGCTAGAAGCCCGTCGCCGACGGCTTCCCAAATATTTTTTTTTTTTTTTTTTTGAGGAAGATTATGAACTTTTAATAAAAGAGCTATGTACATACAAAAATCCTAAAAATTATTAAAAATCTTTTTGTGATTTTTTATAAGTTAAATTTTGAAAACGCAATAACCGTCAACGGCCCTACCACCCCCCAAAAAGTCGTGTATTGTCCTCAATGCACATAACAAAGCCTAAAAACATACTTTGTGTCTTCATGACCCGTTCGGAATGTCCGGACTTCACACAATCAAGAGAGATTAGTATGGAACGAAAACGATTAACATAAACACACGCAAACAAATAAATAATTGTACATAACTTTACACAAAATGTTACCGGTCCTTGTTAGTCGACCTCGTAAATCGGTGTACTTACCACAAAGCTCACCAATTCCTTGTTTTCGTCTACCTTCTCGTTACCATCAAGAAACGGTTTTAGCCGATGACCATTTACCGTTTGTCGTACCCCATCCTTTGGGTCCTCGATGGTAACATCACCCAATCGTCCGACCCGGGTGATCACATAGGGTCCCATCCATTTGCTCTGGAGCTTTCCGGGAAAGAACTTGAGCTTCGAATTATAAAGCCACACTTTTTGGCCAACCTCGAACTCTTTCTTTCTCAACTTGGCATCATGCGCTTTCTTCATTCCATCCTTGTAGTTGGACGCGCATTCATATGCCATTTCCCGTAGCTCCTCCAACTCGCATAACTTAAGTTTCCTTTCCTTACCTGCATCGTCATATTGAACATTAACCTCTTTGATAGCCCATAACGATTTATGCACAAGTTCAACCGGTAAATGACAATTTTTACCATAAACCAACCGGTAAGGTGTAGTGCCAATAGGTGTCTTATGTCCCGTACGGTAGGCCCATAAAGCATCGTTCAATTTAATTGACCAATCCTTACGGTCCGCCTGCACAGTCTTTTGCAAAATCTCTTTGATTTGCCTATTTGACACCTCAACTTGCCCGCTTGTTTGCGGGTGATAGGGGGTAGCAATCCTATGGTCAACACCAAACCGTTTAAGAAGTTTCCCAAACCGAAAATTTTTAAAATGAGATCCTCCATCACTTATGATGACCCGAGGAATCCCAAACCTTGAGAAAATATCGGTTTGAACAAAATTACACACTACGGAGTGGTCGTTCGTCTTGGTGGCTATTGCTTCGACCCACTTTGACACATAGTCAACGGCCACCAAGATATACAAATTGCCATAAGAATTGGGGAATGGGCCCATGAAATCAATTCCCGACACATCAAAGATGTCGACTACAAGGATTGGTTGCATGGGCATCTCATCCCTTTTTGAAATACCCCCTAGTTTTTGACATTCTATGCAATTTTTGGCAAACTCATTTGCATCTTTGAAGATAGTAGGCCAAAAAAGACCACTATTTAACACTTTATGACCCGTTTTGTGACCACTAAAGTGACCACCACATGCAAATGAGTGTAGATGCTGCAACACGCTTGGAATCTCTTCGTCATCAATGCATCTCCGTATAACTTGATCCGCACACTCCTTCCACAAATGCGGTTCTTCCAACCGATAGGATTTGATTTGGGACATGAAGTGTTGCCTTTTCCGTCTATCCCAATGTGTCGGCATATCACCTGTAACAAGATAATTGACAATGTTAGCATACCATGGCAATTTATCTAATTTCATTATGTGCTCATCTGGGAAAGACTCATTGATCTCTACAGTTGTAGGATCCTCTTCAACCATCAACCGGGACAAATGGTCCGCCACAACATTTTCGGTACCCTTTTTGTCCCGTATCTCCAAATCGAATTCTTGGAGCAGCAACACCCATCGGATTAACCTCGGTTTTGCATCTTTCTTCTCCATGAGGTACCTAACTGCAGTGTGATCAGAATAAATAATCACTTTACTACCCCATATATATGCCCGAAATTTATCCCATGCATATACCACCGCAAGTAGCTCTTTTTCGGTAGTAGTGTAATTCAATTGTGCATCCGAAAGAGTCTTACTCGCGTAGTATATGGCAATGGGTTTCTTATCGACCCTTTGTCATAATCACTCACATCGCACATAATTTCAAAAGGAAAAGACCAATTTGGCGATTGCAAGATTGGAGCCTCAACCAACTTCTCTTTCAAATTGTTAAAAGCATTTTGGCAATTTTCATTAAAATCAAACGGTTGATCTTTTAACAACAAGTTACATAGAGGCTTAGTTATGTCACTAAAACCCTTAATAAACCGCCGGTAAAAACCCGCATGACCTAGAAATGACCTAACACCTTTAACGGTCGTGGGATATGGTAAAGTAGATATGACTTGTACCTTTGCACGATCAACCTCTATCCCACGACTTGACACCACGTGTCCCAACACTATTCCCTCTTGAACCATAAAATGGCTCTTTTCCCAACTTAGGACCAAACTAGTTTCGACACACCTTCTTAACACTTTATCTAGTTGATCCAAACAAGCCTCAAAAGATGACCCGAAAATTGAGAAATCATCCATGAAGATTTCCAAAGACTTCCCCACCATATCTGAAAAGATACTCATCATACACCTTTGGAAGGTGGCGGGGGCGTTACATAATCCAAACGGCATTCGCCTAAATGCGAAAGTGCCATAGGGACAAGTAAACGTGGTCTTTGCTTGGTCTTCCGGATGGATGGCGATTTGGTTATAACCAGAATAGCCATCTAAGAAACAATAAAATTTTTGTCCCGACAATTTCTCAACTATTTGATCAATGAACGGTAAAGGGAAATGATCTTTGGAAGTTGCGGTATTCAACTTCCTATAGTCAATACAAATTCGCCACCCGGTTACCGGCCGAGTGGCTACCTCTTCACCTGCGTCATTTTTGACGACTTGTATGCCCGCTTTCTTGGGAACCGTCTGTGTTGGGCTCACCCATTGGCTATCCGAGATCGGGTAAATGATACCCGCATCTAGCCATTTCAGCACTTCCTTCTTCACTACCTCCCGCATGTTCGGATTTAATCTCCGTTGTGCATCTCGAACGGGAGTCACATTCTCTTCCGTGATGATTTTGTGCATCACCACCGAGGGACTAATACCCTTCAAATCAGCAATGGTCCATCCAATCGCCGCCCGATTAGTGACCAAAACACCCATCAATTTATCCTCTTGCTCCACGGTTAAATTTGATGCGATAATAACCGGGAGCATGTTGCCTTCACCAACATAAGCATATTTGAGATGCTTAGGCAACACCTTCAATTCAACTTCCGGAGGCTCTACTAATGACGGCTTCAACTTGGTGTCGATGCTCTCCGGTAAACTCTCAACTTGGTGCGTCCATGTCGGTTTTCCCTCTCTAACCGCAAGCACCTCCAAACTTCTCACTTCCTCATCTATGCTCTTATCCATCTCCACCTGTGACCTGTCAAACATATAACAATCCTCCATTGTGTTTTCCCCATCTACGACTGTGTCGCAAAGAGGTATACACGTGTCAACGACGTCCGCCATATAGCATTCATCATCAACTGGAGGGTTCATAAGTCCGGAAAAAACATGCAACCTCAACCTTCGGTTTCCAAATGTCATGTCAACCGTTCCCGTTTTGCAATCAATTTGAGAATTCGCGGTTGCTAAGAACGGTCGACCCAAAATCACCGTAGGTTGTTTGGTTGGGTCCTTGGCCACATAATCAAGCACTAAAAAGTCCACCGGATAGTAGAAATCCTCGATTTTCACTATCACATCCGAAACAATTACACGGGGTAGTTTAGGTGTCAAATCGGCTAACACCACGGTGGTGTTAGACGACTGAAGTGGACCAAACTCGTATTGGTCATATAAACTACCCGGTAGAATGCTCACGCTAGCACCAAGATCTAGAAGTGCCCTGTTGATTTTAAAATCGCCTACTTGAATTGAAATGATAGGCGCACCCGGATCTTGGAGCTTAGGTGGAAGTGCACCCGAAAGAATCGAACTCACATTTTCGGTTAAATCTAATTTTTTTGGAAATTTGTGAGTGCGTTTTT
>JARYGA010026043.1:0-36347 GCA_030545235.1 Helianthus tuberosus | reverse complement strand
TTTTTCAAACTTTCAAACATTCAAACATTGTACCAAATATAACTGCATCTTCAGCTTACCCAGCCCTCATCTCATCCAGACATGTTCCACAATAAGTTTTGATCTTTCAATCCCCAAAGTCAGTTGTCGAAAATAAGATGAAAGCAAAAATCTTTTTGAATTTTTTTAACAAGAAATAAGCTGAAAACAAATTCAAGTAATCTGTACAAACAATATTTTTGTGAGCGTGTTAAGGGATCATATCAGCTGCCAACAAAATACAAGTACCGTTAAGCTATTATTTCATTTTAAGCATTAAACAATTCACGTAGATTGCCGATATACTGATCCTTTTAAATTCTCACAAAACTTTCAATTTGCTCGGGATACAGAATTAGTGTTTTAGAACTTAAACGTCTACATGTGTCCCACCTCAGTATATACTCCCGTATCCAGACCCCAGTATTCAATCTTACAGGTGAGTATACCTAGATGATATCTGTCATGGAATAAATTATAGTACGAGGGCCGTGAGAGCTCAGGTCGATCTTTCGATACGCAGAGAGATGACGGCTTCGACTTTTGGTGGGTCCCCTTTGGGGATCTTCTTTACAACAGCACATGATTAACAATTTTGCAATGTGTTATCATTTTTTATGCTGAGGGGAGGCTTATATTTCAAAGCAGCATAAAGTATTCTCCGGGGACTAGGTCAGAAATTTCTTTCAGCAGAAGTCCCGGGATAATACCCCAGATATCACTAAGCATAAAGACCTAGTATCTCAGAATATGGGACCCTTCAAACAAGATTTCAGGGGTTACCTATATATCCTGGAGGTGTTCCCCACGTAGACGCAAGTAAATTTTATGTTTATATCCCAAACTAATCTACTAATTTTGTAAAAACCTATCGGCACATCTTTAGTGAGACTGCTTAATTGCATTTTATACATTCCAATTCTTTAGCGTACTGCACCTGTCTAGCTGATGTACTATCATTTCCCTTTTATACACAAACTCATTTTTACTTTTTCAAATGTTTTTGGTTTTTATAGATTTTATCATGTTTTTGTATTTTTCTGCACATTCTCCCCCTAAAACTAAAACATATTTTTGTGTTTTTGTTTTTAACGAAAAGCAGAAAACAAACTGTTCAAAAAAAAATGACAACTTGACAAAGAATCATGTCAAATCTCCACCCAAACCAGCTTCACATTCTTCCACCCTCCCAGACTGCAGATTTTTCAACCCATTAAGTTTCAAAAGATAATAAAATCTTTTCTTGTCAAATGGTTTCGTGTAAAAATCGGCCTTCTGTTCATCGGTGTGTACATATTCAATCCTGATTAATTTCTTTTCATAACAATCTCGAATAAAATGATGACGGATTTCAATATGTTTTGTTTTAGAATGATGAACTGGATTTTTGGTTATGTTAATCGCTGCTTCGTTGTCCACATATATCGGCGTGTCTAAGAATTGCAAACCGAAGTCGCGCATTTGCTGTTGGATCCAGAGGATCTGCGAACAACAGCTGGAAGCTGAAACGTATTCAGCTTCGCATGTCGAAAGCGCCACTGCGGTTTGTTTCTTACACTGCCAGGTAACGAGTCGAGTTCCGAAGAACTGACACCCAGCAGTGGTGGACTTAGCATTCTGCTTACAGCTACCGAAATCAGAATCTGCAAACCCAGACAAAGTAAAATCACCCCCTTTAGGATACCACAAGCCGGTGCTTGGTCAGCCTTTCAAATACCGTAGAATTCGTTTGACGATGGTTAGATGAGATTGCTTCGGGTTTGACTGATATCTCGCACATAGACATGTAGGATACATGATATCGGGCCGAGAAGCTGTGAGATACATCAATGATCCTATGATTGATCGATACAATGTTTCGTCCATCTTGACTCCATTCTCATCAGGACATATTCCATGGTTTTGAGCAAGAGGTGTTGATGCAGGACTACACTCAGTCATATCGAACTTGTCGAGAACATCCTTCACATATTTTGACTGATGTATGAAAATCCCGTCAGATAGTTGTTCCACTTGCAAACCCAAGAAAAATTTCATTTCGCCCATGGAGCTCATCTCAAACTTCTTTTTCATCACGACCTCAAATTCTTTACACAGCTCTTCATTTGTTGATCCGAAAATGATATCATCCACGTAAATCTGCACAATTAACAAATGGTTTTCTTTTTCTTTAATAAACAACGTACTATCTACTGTACCTCGTGTGAACCCGTTGTCCAGGAGGTAAGACGAGAGCGTTTCGTACCAGGCTCTCGGGGCCTGGTGAAGTCCGTATAACGCCTTGTCCAGTAGAAATACCTTGTCCTTGTGCTTCGGATTCGTGAAACCAGGAGGTTGACCAACATACACCTCCTCACTGATCTTGCCGTAAAGAAACGCTGATTTCACGTCAAGCTGATACACTTTGAAATCTTTCCATGAAGCAAATGCCAAAAATATCCTAATAGCTTCCAATCTTGCAACTGGAGCATAAACTTCATCGTAATCAATCCCTTCTTGTTGGCTAAAACCTTGTACAACCAACCTTGCCTTGTTTCTGACTACGACTCCTCTATCATCCCTTTTACATTTGAATACCCACTTTGTTTTGATCAACTTTTGGTTTGGTGGCAAATCTACAAGTTTCCAAACACCCAATTTCTCAAATTGTTGCAATTCCTCCTGCATAGCATTAACCCAACTCTCCTCTGTCAATGCTTCTCGATACGTCTTCGGCTCAATCTGTGAAATAAAACATTTAAAAGAAACATCTTTTTGAATGTCAGCAATCGAAGAATAGAAACAAGTAAGAGCATGATCAATTTGATGTCTAGTTTTAACACCACTTTGTAGATCGCCAATAATTTGTTCAGATGGATGGTAAGATAAAGTCCTCGGCATTGCAGTATCAGGCACATCAACTTCCGATTCCAAACTAGTTATATCAAGATCAACGGCTTGTTCTTCAACTTCATTTGGATCCTCGTCAAAAGTCGGAGCGGGTTCCGCTTCTGAGTCGTCAGATTCATCGAAGGATTGAACTGTTTCCTCTGGTGATTCGTGAGTTGTTCCACTTGGTCCTGCTTCATCATCGTGAGAACCCTCGGTGGGTTGAGGAACTTCTAGCGGTCTAGAAATTGGCTCTTCAGATACACCTTGCTGATAAAGATACATTAGAGCAATTTCCTCCTCACTCGGCTCAGACGGTAAATGAAACGACTCCCAGAGTTTATCGTAATCAAATAGGAATCTTTGTCCGGGAAGTTGTGGCGATGAAGTGTGCTTCTGACAATCTACATGTAGAACTTGTATCACCTTCCCCAAACATGGTACAAACACCCTTTTCAATGGGCTGGCATATCCAACAAAGAATCCTTCATTTGACTTCGCACCAAACTTTCCATCTGCATCAATAAACGTGCACGGAGAGCCGAAAGGTTCTAAGAATTCAAGATTCGGCTTGTATCTATGTAACAACTCAAAACACGTTTTTCCATACTTCTTTACTGTTAACACTCTGTTCAAAGTATAACAAGCTGCCGACACTGCTTCACTCCAAAAGAAAATAGGAAGCTTTGAATCCGCCAACATGGTACGTGCAGTTTCAATCAGGGTCCTATTCTTTCGTTCAGCTACGCCATTTTGCTGTGGTGTATATGGCGCACTGAATTCATGAAGAATTCCCTTTTCATTGCAAAATTCGTACATTTTGTTGTTTTTGAATTCGGTTCCATTGTCGCTTCTAATTCTTCGGATTGGCAACTTATACAAATTTTCCATCTTTTTGAACAACACCATCAAAGCACCAAAAGTTTCATCTTTCCTCTCCAAACACACAACCCACGAAAATCTAGAATAATCATCTGTAACCACTAAACAATACAAATCATTGCTTATGCTTCGAACATTCACAGGCCCGAAGAGATCCATATGCAATCTCTCAAGAGGTAACCTGATTGAGTTCGCGATCTTCAATGGATGTGATTTGCGCACCTGTTTACCTTTCTTACAAGCAAAAATATGCTTATTTGATCACAGGGACTAAAAGCATCAAAAACTGCGTAAGTTTGCATTTACACGCATATCTTACATTCTGATCATATCCATTCGTCGCGTAATTTGGTGATAGGAGTGCAAACATACCATTCGTAATCATTAAAATATTATATTTTAGTGATAGGAGTGCAAACATACCATTCGTCGCGTAATTTGGATCATTTTTGCGTCCGTTCGAGTTTCGTCGTAATTAACTGAATAACGTGACCGTACGATGAAACGAACCGACATCCGTGATATTTTCAAGCATATATCAAGTCCCCTGTGCTTTAACATCCTTATAGAGCCTTGAAAATGGGTTAACGGGGGTTAAACGCATCGAAAAAGAAGTTTGGAGGCTGGAGGGTCCTGTTTTGCCAAAAACTGAAAGTTTCTGGTGGTTCAGTCAGGCGTGTCGCGCCAGATGGGGTGTTCCATGTCGCTTGTCGCTTTAGCAGTCGCTTGGCAGAATTTTTAAAACAGCAACAGCAGCAGTTTTTAAACTTAGTTTTTGCAACTTGTGGGCTGGTTTGTGTGTACTCCAAGTCCCCTAATCCGTGCCTAACATGTGTATGGTGAGGATCATGTCTTGAACAACTCAATTACACTTGGCAATGATCAAATGGTTCAAGAAATCCTATATAAACCCATGATCTTCATCATTCCAACTTGCTCATTTGCTTCTTTCTTCTCTACAAGCTCTAAGTGGAGGCAATCACATTGTTGAAGGCCACCTACCTGAGTTTTCTTAGTCTTCTTTCCAAGCTTAGGACACTTTTAAGTGTTCTTTCATCTCTTGTTTATTTATTTAATCAAGAAAGTCAAACAGTGTTTGACTTTCAGGTTTGACCTTGATTTGGTCAAGACATAGTTCGTTTGAACTTTGCAACGTGAGCGTAATCACGATGGTTATAGTCCCTTGCGATTATACCTACCGATTACCACGTTGACTAGTCGAAGTGATGAGTAAAGTTTCGGTCAAAATGCTCGATTTTGTGCATTTTGCGATGAAACTATTTTCGGGTATCAAAACACTTTGTTTTGATAGAAAATCAGTTTTCTAACTTAGTTAAACATGTTTTAACATGTTTAACTCGTCACTTTTAGTTTAGTGCTTATTTAGGTTCAAAAGTCAAGCAGTCTCGACAACCGCTTAGACTTTCGAACCCGACCCGTTTGGTCGATCATTAGGATCCGACCAAACATATTTTGTGACCATCGTTGTATAGGGAATAACCTTCCGAGGTTATACCTTATGTTCATTCAGTTTGGTTAGTTATTTGTTAAGTCGTTTATATGCCCATTAAAAATGACCAAAATGCCCTTTTTGCGCATAATTCATTTTTAACATAAGTAATCAAACTTTTGACATCTAAACTGATATAATAACCTTTTAAACATATTTGAGCATATAAGACTTAACATATGACATATATAACCATAGAAACTATTGCTGCATATGTTTACTCAGCATATGGGCACATTGATTTACATTACATTTCTACTACGTATGTTTTCTTAGCATATTTAGTACATGGTTTTTACATGACATGCTTACATTGGTTTTGACATTTGGTATGTTTAGTGGGACAATAATACATTCATTAACATTGATCACGCCGCTCGGTAGTATGTAATGGTACCATAGGACTTGACAAATCCCGTTCATCACTTCCTAGGTTTGTGTGGAAGTAGGGAATGACAGAATCCGAAAACATTTTTTTTGATAAACCTTTGACTTGTTAAGGGTTTATCCGACAGTCTTAAGACTTGAATGTACGCGATAAACATTACTACATAATGTTTGTATCCATAAAGCATTAATTTTGCAAAAACATAACTTTTGATATAAACTATAGTTTATTCAAAGACATTGTTTTTTTCATGACATTTGGTTTCACATGACATTTGATTATACATGACATTATACCTATGGTTTGAGTAAATACTTTTTATTCACCATACATGACATTTGGTTATACATTGACATTATACATATGGTTTGAGTAAATACTTTTTTACTTGCCATTCAAGACCTTTATTTATACAAGACATGGTTTACACCTGACATTGGACATTGTTTACATATAACATTTGGACATTTGGTTAACAAGACATTTTTGGTGGTTATTTAGTAAGTGATTAAATAACGAGGCGTGTGTAATATGATAAAAGCATGGTGGATACGCCGCTGGTACTTCCTATATATAAGTGCTTTTATGATATTACATATCGTAGCGTTATCTAAACCACTTCGACATAGACAAAGACATGACACTTTTTATATAAATGACATATCTTATACAAATGACATAGTTACACAAGACATTGTTTTACAAATGATATAATTTATACAAACTCATTTTTACTTGGTTATTTATTTAACCATGCATTATTCGTTTATATCATTTGATTTTCTTATTGAATTTCACATGATTTTATAAAAGAAAATACTTTTTAAAGGTTCATGACTACTTTTTGTTAAACACTTCTTTTAACGTACAAGTCATGAATCCTTCAGCAATAAAACCTATGTATCTCATAAGCATTTTTATGCTGACACACCTATTTTCACATGTGTTTTAGGAGCTGATGTTTGATGATGATTGTGACACACTTAGGCGGACTTGGGCCTTAGTGACTTAAAATGAAGCAACCAAGATGTCTTCATAATCACAAGTGTAATCACGTTCAAAGATGATTATTCAAAAACTTCTATAAAACAACCAAGATGTCTTCATAATCACAGGACCCTCACAACACCGGCACACTCTATAAGCCACCTATGCTTGTCAGATCTGAATACAATATCTGGCAACGTAGGATGGGCCATGTGTTAGCATAACAAAACACTGGTTGCTGGAAGTCTATCATCTTTGGACCTCATGTTCCAATGGTGCCAAGTGCAGAAGATCCCAAGGTCCAAGTATCTAAAAGTCCTGAAAATTACCCTGAGCATGATTTTCAGAAGATTGAGCTAGATGCTAAGGCATTCAGCATAGTGGCCACAACACTGCCCAATGACATATATGCTGGCATGTTACACTGTAACAAAGCTATGGGATGTACTCAAAGAGCAATTTGGTGGGACAAAAGAGGTTATTGAAAATAATAGAGGTCTTAAACCAACAATACAAAACATTTTGTCATGTTGAGGGACAGTCATTGACCTAACAATTTGAAAGCTTTAGTTGTCGGATCAGTGATTTAAAATTGATTAATGTTGAATATGCTAAATCCACTTTAAATAGTAGATTTCTTTGACCATTACCAGAAAAAATGGGACACTATAGCCTTTGTGACCAGAAATTCGGTGCGGTTCAAGGATTTAAGTTTGACCCAACTTCATGGTAGGCTTCTCACATATGAAAGATAGCTGAACCAGAAAAAGAAGTTGTAGGAATCTGGAAAAGTTGCTGACGATTACACTTTTGGTAACACAACACTTTTTGGTCAAGATGAGTCATCTAGTGGTAGTAAGGACCAGAGTTATGATCATTATATTGACATAAATGTAGGTGGAGCCTTCAACTCTGAGCCTTACTCACCCAGTTATGCTTTCACAGCAAATGGGGAAAACCAAATCTCTGATAACTTATCCTTTAAACTGAATGACCTCCAACACTTTGATTCCACTGATCTGGAAGAAATGGATATTTTGCATCAATTGGCCTTGCTGAGTGTAAAAACCAGCAAGTTTTACAAAGGAACTGGTAGGAAGTTTCTAGGACTGCATGGGAATTTGAAGGTGGGGTTGGATAAGTAAAAAATCAAGTGCTATAAGTGTAATAGGCTTGGTCATTTTACTAGGGAATGTAGGAGCCAAAAAAGTGGACCAATCATCACTCATCCTAGCCTAAGACCTCAAAACACTCAAAGCACTGTGCACTATTCCCAATATACCCCTGCTCCTCATATGAAAAACACTGCCCATTTTGCACATCCTGTAAACATTGTTCCTATTCAGTATGTCCAAACCAATGTTCCACAAATTCAGTCTGTCCAAGCCCCTGCACCTCAGGTTCAAGTGCAAACTGCGCCACAACAAGCTGCACAAACATCTGCTCGAGCAGAGACCAGTCAACAGAGTTTCTTTACACAAGGCTTTGTTGTTTGGTGTAGCTTGCCTGAGGATTTGAATGATGAAAATTTTGCTCTAATTGCTAATTCTGATGTTTCTCCTGATGAATTTTGTTTCATGGCATTAGAGTCAATACCAGAAGGGTAAGAATCTGAGGAAGTGAAGTCCAGATCTGATGAAGTGGATGAAGTTGCTGAAGCAGTGGTTACAGCTATTGTTGGTGAATAAATGTTAGAGAAGAAAGAAGCTGAACCTTTGTTGGAACCTCTTGCTGATCCATGGGATGTTGATGTGTGTGAAAATAGTGAGTGAAAATGAATGTGACTGTGCCATGATGGCTGCTGCTAAGGTATCACCTCAGATCTTAAAAGATCTGTGTTCAGATAAATGCATTATTGCCTTTGCAAACATAAAAGAGGTGAATGAAAACCTTAGAAACAAGATTTTAAAAGATGAAGTCCAATTTGAAAAAAAAAATCTTTTTAAGAGTTGAAAAACAAATTGTTTGAAAAAGAAACTGAAATTAGCAGCTTGAAACATGAACACAGCATAATCAAAGACCAATTCCAAACTATGGTAGAAAAATACCAAGTTTGCAAAAAGGAGCTTGAATCCACCCAAGTCACTTGTGAAAAATGGGGGGAGTCTTGTAAAGGTTATGAACTAATGTTGGAAAAGCAGATCAAGAGCAATGTGAAGTTTGGCATTGGCTTTAGAAAACATGACTAAACTTCTGAAAACAATGCTGAAATTGATTCAGGCTTAGTTGAAATAATCCTAACAAACATGGCTGGTCAAGAGATAAAAATCACTAATAAAAATGGAAACAAATTCATTTTGGAAAAACCAGAAGGGTCATCAACCATTGAAGAGATAGAAAAATATCAATTCAAGCACACCTGGTCTGATAAATGTGACATCCTTGAAAACTTCAAGCCAATGGATTTTTCCACCATTGAGGGTGTCAAAGCACCCAAGGCTAAGATCATTCCTCTAAAAGATATCCCAACAGAGGTTAAAAACTCTATTGAAATGGAAACTGAAAAGAGGAAGAGAAGAGAAGAGAAGAGAAAAGATTAAAAACTTGTTTTGTGATTTTTGTGAGAAAAGAAACCATTCTATAAAAGACTGCTTTCACTTAAAAGCTTATGATATAAACAGAACAACTGTCATTGAGCCTGCACCTAAGTGCACAATTTGTGGAAAAACCAACCATCTTACTCAAGAGTGTGTGTATCTCAAAACTTTTGAGGTTAAAAGAAAAGAGTATACATCAAAAGCACTGGAGAGTCCACAAAAACCTACCCCAAAAAAACAAACAGACTTTTGTGCCTATCCAAACAACTATTACAAAACAGTTGAACAAAACCACTGCTCCTAGAGAGGTACAAGTAACAGGTGCACCACCATCAAACCATTTCCCTAAAGGATATGGTCAACCACCATTCCCAAAGGTCTCTCATGCTTATGAAGCCTACAAAAGGCCATCTAGGCCCAAAGTGAATAGGAATCCTTATGGTTATCATCATTTGACAAGAGATGGTCCACAACTGTGGTTATAGCAAAATGTTCAAAAATCTGTTCAAAACCCTGACCTAACCACTGTTCATGCTCCTGGACTTGAGGCTGACCTATCTGTGACCCCATCCAAAGCCATCTTGGCTTTGGGGACCCACCTAAACTATTTGTTACTTGATGTGCAGGGAGCTTCTGCATGCTTAGATAGTTTATGGTATGTAGATAATGGAGGCTCCAGGCACATGACAGGATGTAGAGCCCTACTTAAAGATTTTAAAAACCATGGAGGGGATGATATATCCTTTGGTAATAATTTAAAAGGGAAGGTGTTGGGGTCAGGAACTGTTCAGGCTAGGAAGCTCAAGTTTGAGAATGTAAATCTTATTGATAATCTTAAGTTTAGTCTCCTTAGGGTTTCACAAATGAGTGACAAAGGCTATGGGTCATTCTTCACTAAGGACAACTATAAGATTGCTGGGCCAGAAATGGTAAAAAATATTGAAGAAATCATAGCCGTGGGTAAAACACAACTTGTTGCTCAAAGGAGTGGCAATGTGTATGTGATTGATATGTCAAAAGAAAGTCCAGTGACTTATGCTTGTATATTCTCAGCTGCCTCTAATAAAGAGACAGAGTTATGGCATAGGAGACTTGGGCACACAAATCTTAAGACTATCACCACACTCTCAAAACAAGGCCTTGTAAGAGGTCTCCTTAAAAAACTTTTCACTTGTCCTGAGCATTGTGTTTCCTGTTTAAAAGGTAAACAACATAAAAGCTCCTACAACTCCATTGAAGAGTCCAAAACAACCAAGTGCTTACAAATGTTGCACATGGATTTGTTTAGCCTAATAAAATCATGAGTTTGAAAAAGAAAAGGTATACTGTTTGGTCATTGTAGATGATTTTTCTAGGTTTACATGGACTTACTTTTTACATTCTAAGGATGAGACTGCAGGTATCTTGCAAGACTTTGTTAAACATGTTGAAAAGCAATTTGACTTGCTAGTAAAAATCTTAAGAAGTGACAATGGAACAGAGTTTAGAAACATGGAGTTGGATGAGTTCTGTGTAGCAAAAGGGATTGTAAGGCAGTACAGTGTCCCAAGAACACCAGAACAAAATGGGGTGGTTGAAAGGAAAAAAAAAAGAACTTTGATTGAAGCTGCCAGAACAATGCTTGCAGACTCTGGTTTACCCTTAACCTTTTGGGTGGAGGCTGTAAACACTGCTTGTTATGTGCAGAACAGAGTTTTAATCAACCCCAGGCATGAAAAGACTGCTTATGAAACTCTATTCAAAATCAAACCACTGATCTCATACTTCAAAATCTTTGGCTGCCCATCTTTTATCTTAAACCTAAAAGATTCAATTTCAAAATTTGCAGGCAAAGTAGATTGTGGTTACCATCTGGGATACTCAACCACTACCAAGGCCTATAAAGTGTTTAACACAAGGACTACGTGTGTGGAAGAGACTTTGAATGTGAAGTTCAATGAACTTTCATCATTGAAAATCCCAGCAAACCCTGATAAATTGTTTTCCCTTGATAAATTTACATTTGAAGATGTGTCTGTCAAGACTAACCCTGCAGGTACCCCACAATCTCTCTCACAAGACTATGGATGTGATATTGTGTGTAACAACCTGACTTTTTGAAGTCAAAGTCACAGTCAAAGGAAGTAAAGATTGCTAATCAGATCTGTCATTCCTTGCTCAATTATTGCTTGCACTCTCAAACCTCATTATTCGATACTTTAGTTACACTTTTTAGTTGTATTATGTGAAGTAGCAATAAGATAAAGATAACTCAACGCTAATCTACTTAACGCTATCACATCGCCATCGCATCGCAACTTGAAATACAGGTTATGGATATTGTTTTACGTGTTTGTGCCATTATGTGTTACTTGTGTATGTTTATAATTGTTTTGGGATGATAATCGCAAACGCAATCGCAACTCTATCACAACGCAATCTCATCCCGAAATCAAACTTTAAGGTTTACTTTTGTGTTAGTTAGGAATTATGTTATTTTGTAACTAATGGGTAATACTATCGCATCGCTTACTCACACCGCAAAGCAACGCTCAACACACGAAACAAAACGTCGGAAACCAACTGGCAAACACCATCCGATCTAACGACCATTCGATCGAATGGTCATCCGTCCGGATGACCATCCGATCAGAGGACCATCCGATCGGGAGGCCCTCCGATCCATTACACTACACCGCTTTTCTCACCCTCTTGCCTATAAATACTCACCTGTCACATCACTATTCATGATGTGACAGCTCTCCTCCGACCAACACGCTCTTGGCCACTTTTCTCTCAATTTCTCACAATTCTTGTAAGTTTCTACTCCAAATCTTGTACATCCTTGATCTACATACACTTCTTCATCAATTTCACCATAAAATCTCAACTTTTCACCATGAAATATGTGGATTTGGGCTATTCTACGATGATGTCATCATGGGTTCTCATGAACACCAAAGTGTGGCCTCATTCCGTCAAAGAACAACTCAGATCCAAGGGATTTCAACAGGTTTAAACACAGATTTCGTCATAATCTAAACACATTTCAAGCGTTTCAAACTTTCCCTCAAACTTTCTTCACTTTTACTCAAAACCGATAGAATCCGAGCTGAGTCAGGCCTTCTGCTCACCCTCTAATGAAGTGCCGGTCTGAGAATGGGTTATTATCAAAGAGACAACCGATTCACGGGTTGAACATGAAACATCGTCATGAACAGCTGGTTCTGATCGAACGGGGTGATTCCCATCCGACCGGATGAGTTGGATCTGGTAGAGTTTCCGTTGTTTGACACGTTGTCATGCCGTCTCGGTTAAATCTCAAAGCTTTGTAAACTTATTGAATTTTACAACTTTTCAAACGATCAGGTTGTCAATCGGATAGCCGTCCGACCGGATCACCATCCGATCAAACAACTATTTATCTGGGTGACTTGTGGTTTCAAATACTTAAACAATTTCAAAACTTCGAAGAAAGTTAGTTCCAACGAATCGCCATCCGGCCGAATGACCTGAATTGTAGGAACACTTCTCATTTTACAAAGTGCTACAATGAAAACTTCAAAGTTCCATCATACACAAACACATGCATCCCAAACGGACAACCCTCCGACCGAATGGTCATCCGTCCGGATGACCATCCGTCCGGAGGACCATCCTTCAGGACGGTCATCCGATCGAATCACTTTCCGTCCCACTTCACTCAACACCGTTTTACGCAGAGTTCAACGCTTATACCGTCGTACTGTGTTCAATCTCTCAGCGCTCCCTTCAATCTAAGACTGTGTTTATTCGTTAAACACGCTCTGTGAGTATACTCGATCCCTTTTTGCATAACGCACTTTTGGGTGTTACATACGTTACCTATATCACATCACAACGATCACACAACGCAAACACTTTTTATACGCTAACTGCTCTCGCATGTTATACGTGTTATTCGATAAATGCTTGTATGTTATGTTTACACAGTGATTGTTGCCTGACACCTTAGCAACGATAGTACTATAGTTTGGACTCAGCACCTGTCATGGATAGGGGTTGTTAAGGGCTTTCTTCACATGTCACAGTGGTGATATGTGTTGCGCATTCTACAACTCGTATTCACGTCTATGCATATTTCATTGTCGATAACTTACTTGCTTCACATTTCTACGTGTTACATGCTGGTTATGCGTAGATCGCTTTCGCTACTATTATACTATTAAACTTGTATGCTCACCTTTACACTATGTGTATTAACTTTTATTTTAACGTATGTGACAGGTGTTTAGGATGCCTAATATGTTTGCTGATCTCTATGGAATCAAGCTTGGGGAGTCTAGAAACAAACTAAATAAAATCTGAGTTGTCGGAACAATTTATTTGTCTTTGAGATACTATGTCTGTAATAACTATTTTATTTGATATGTTATGGTATGGGACGTAACGTTAAATATCTGGTAATTTTAGTTGTTATGAATTTCTCCTGGACAATCTGTTTCACTCAGTGCCACGTCCTGATGTTTCCGCCATCGGTTGGGGTGTGACAGATTGGTATCAGAGCCGTAACTATAGGGAATTAGGCAAGACTCGACCTAGTCCAGGTCGATATCTTAGAATTGACCTAGTTTATCGTCTAAGTACCAACAGACTGACTTGTTCGGACCCGGTAGGGGTTTTGCACGAGTTTACTTGATATTCTCTCTCGAACTCGCTGAAAGCGACACACTTGCACGGACATCACATACTACCACTTCGCATAAGGTTAGCCTTTCCTAAGGCTGGCGATACACACACGATTTTGGTCGAGATTAGGTGTGTTAACCCCAAATTCTTGAATTAATCACTCGCTCAAGGCACAATTTTTACTATAAACACGAGAATTTCCATTGAATCAGGAGTGAAACCCATACTTCAACGAAAATTCTCCGTCTATCTCATGATATTATCACATAAATAGGAATGAAGTTGTTAAGTTAGGGGTGTAACCCGTATCTTAATGACTTATTCCACTCTATATCTTGGTTTTACAAAGCTCTCACCAAAGTCTCGATGGGTTCCAATGACTTGAGCCACGTGATGGTCGAAAGGATGCGTGCCAATCGCCCAGATTGAGGTGAGAGCACAGTCTATTAAGCCAACTCGTGAACTCGAAGTTCTTAAGAACAGTCGAATTACTTTGGACTGTCAAAGTCTAGCACACCCAAGACATTCTATTTTTCAAGCTGCAAACACTGACCTTTCGCTTTATCACTTTTATGTGTTTTCGATTCTGAGATCGCAATCGCTGACAATGTGAATTATGGATTTTATGTGTCTTATGTGGTTTTTATGTGTTATATATGTTTCGGTTTTGGTAATGTACTCACTTTTCTCTCATCGCTAGATAAACGCGCACGACACGCACAATTATTCACATCTCAAAACACTAACAAATCGTAGACACACTACAAGCTAATCGCAACATTACTCGTTGTTTATGCTACTCTCTACTCGCATTTGTAACTCTCGATCGCTTTACGCCGCTGTGAAATATAGGTGCATATGTGCAAAATATGTAGGTGAATACATGAAAAATATAGTAGATACGTGCTTATATGGATTATGTTCTTTTGTGCTCTATGTGATTATGTGCCTCTGTGTTTACATACCTACATGCTTATGTGCCTGAGTAATTGATGTGTTTCTGAGCTTTATCCAACATACTCGTTAAATACTGTGTGGTGAGATCGAGTGTATCGTCTAAATCCTACGACGATGTATGTTGCAGACAATGTCGTCATTCAGATCTCATACTTCTCGCTCTGCTCGCCGCAATCACGCTGATAAACACATCGCCTCGCTAGTCGCCAAGCAAATGGCTAAGGTCATTCCGCAAATCGTCAGCAAAATTAATGAGATCGCTAGCAAGTCCTCTGAGGAATCTAGGACTGAATCACCAAAAGCGACCTTTAGCTTCAAGCAATTTAAAGCTTGTGGACCCAAAGGCTTCACAGGGGAAGATGGGCTGAGCGCAATGTTTTCATGGTTCGACTCGATTGAAGTCACTCTATGACAAAGCGGATGTCCAGAAAACTTCCGCACTGTTAACGCAACTTGTGTCTTCCAGTCTAGGGCACTGGAATGGTGGACAGCGCAGCGAAACAGGCGTGGGAACGACACAGCCTATGGACTTACTTGGGAGGAATTGAAGGAAATCTTGATGAAAGAATTGTGTCCTTCGCATGAACTCCAGAAGCTGGAAGACGAGTTCTGGCACATCAATCAAGAGGGTGGCGACAATGCTAGTCTTACTGCTCATTTCAAACAGCTTAGCATCATCAGCCCTGGCCATGTCTCAACTCCCGACGTCATCAAGAAATACATTCGCGCCTTACTGATTGTGCTGCCGATTTTGTCCAAGCAACCAAGACTACTACCATTGAGGAGACCTTCCTGCTCGCTGCCGAGATTAATGACAAACGAGTCTGGGCTGGTCACTTCAAGAAAACCGTCAAGAGTCTTCATCAAGTCACCGCTACTCCTACTGCTCCCACCGCTGAAACCGCCTCATCTCAAGCTTCAAAGTCTTCCCGCCGCAAACGCAAGAACAACAACAACAAGAACTGTGCTGTCACTACTGCTCCTCTCAATGTTGTTCCTGTTTAACAGCAGAACCAGAACCGCCAAGTAGCGGCACCAGTGACCAACGCACCTCCTGCAAAACGTGCGTACACCGGTCCTCACCCACTGTGCCCTACTTGTACTTACCATCATCCTGTTCGGATCGCATGTCGATTTTGTGTTCACTGCAACCTTTACGGTTACGTATTAGATACGCTGCCCGATTGATCCAGGGTTCCGTAATGGCTGTCGTGGTTCTGTCCGACGTAGTCATTGGAATGCCGTCTCGGGGAGGGTATTACTATTGTAAATATTGGGTTATTATACTAACGTGTGTGCATTTGTGTAATTAATAGATAATCACCAGGAAACCCTTAAAAGAAACCCTAAGACAGAAATGTGAGTAATCTCCTTTTTGTAAACTGTTTTTACCAAACCTTAAATATTTTACAATATGATTAGCAGTGATTGAGTCTTTGTAATTCTTCAATTACTGCCGGTATGTTGGGGTTTTGTATACAAAATGCGAAGCACGTTGCCATTGGACAAAGAGTTAGCCAATGTGTAATATGACGCACCACTCAGGATTGACAGTACTGAATGAGTAATTGTGTAGATGTAAACATTGTAATCGCTCTCAATACTGTGAAAATTGATAAAACTCTTCTTGATTAAACTGGGATTCACTCACCAGTATTTCCCACTGACAAAATGTTTTTAAACGCGTTTCAGGTAACAAAATGTGAAAGCCAACTAGAAGCCAGCTGGACAGCACTGAAGGCTTGGAAAAAGTGGCTATAAAATTTACCTAAATAAAAGAAGATGTTTTATTTCAATAAAATGAGATTTATCCCTATAAAACAGTTTGTAATGAAAACTTGGGTTTTATCCCAATATATTTATATAAAGTGTGGTATTTACTCTGATAAAATATTTCCTAACTACGGTCCTGATGTAATTTCTGCTGCCAAAATGATAAACACCGATACCACCAAAACTGGTCTCGCGGCCGCCCGTTCCCGGGAAAGATAGGGGACGGGGGTTGCGACAGAAGGTGGTATCATAGCTAAGCCACTGATTTAGCCACATAAGTGTTCTGCTGACACCAAGATATTATTCAATTGTTAGGAAATAAATTACGGAAATACGTGAATATCTGTATTTTATTGTTGTTTGTTATTTGACTATTTGTTAGTTTACAGTATGAGTGTTCAAGGACCCTCCGACGCTTATCGTCAGTTGTCCGGCTCACCTAGAAGCGAAGGCACCTCTTCACAGCCTGCCCTCTCAGGGTATTCAGCTGACAATGAAGATGGAATATTCGTGTTTAAGGCTCAGTCTGAAGAGCCATTCCCTCCTAAAAAGAGAGGATGGTTCAGTAGGGGAGCACATGAACGTAGGAAGAGGATGAAAAAGTTGCAAAACCAGCGAGCGTTAGCAGCCGCTAAAAGAGAATCAGATGCCCACACACAGGATATGCTTAATAGAAGTCTAGCAAACTTTCATATCCTAGCAACCACAGCTGCCGACCCTAATCTGGAGCAACTCGTAGCACCCCAACCATTACCATTATTCCCCACACAGCCAATGGAAATAGAAAATAATCCTGAAAATCAAATCCAAATGCATGATTTTAACCCAGAGGAGATACCGAGGATACAAGCACCCAATCCCTTAGATCTAGTCTACGACCCATGGTTAGACGACCATAGGGATTATGTGCAACGTTACCCAACACCAGGAGACACACCTATGCCGAACCTAGCAGCCTACCCAGGTTTGGACCCTCTAGATCCCTACTATGATAGCGATCAGTACATCAGGGAAATCTTAGAGAATCCATACCCGTACCAGGAACCCATGCCCCAGTTTCCAAACCCAGTCCCAGCACCTGCACCCCCAATGAGGGCAGAAAATGTGCAAGAGCTCCGAACCTTCGGAGAAGAAATTTTTGAAAGTAGCGACAGGATGAGGCAGGTTAGAGAGCGACTCGTCTGGAAGTATGATGAGCGCAATATGGAGTTCTAGATGAACCCATATCAGTGAAGGTGATGGTAGTGGTAGTAATAATAATAATAATATAATAATATATATAATATGTGTGTACGTTTGAAAAAAAAAATCTAGATAATAGTTACGGATGCCTACTAGTATTGTAATTTTAAATTCCAGTTCTGGATTGTATTAGATGCATACTATATAAGAAAGAGTAAGTCGTAATGTTCGACGTTTTTGATCAACATGTGTGTCATGTGATTGATTGTATTAAGATATTATCTTGTGATATTAATACGTGATAAATGTTTAAAATCTAGATGGACAACATAGTGAACAAGGAAAACCAGAATAATGATAACCAGAGTAACAATAAACCGGATAACGAAAACCCGAACAACAACCACAATGGAAACCAAGTGAATAACAGTGCCATGCAACACATAGTGGCCCAAGGGATAATAGATTCGACACAATATATTATCAAAATGGTTAAGGAAGCAGAAAATAAAAGTAAACGTGATAGTAAACGACCAACTGAACCTGAACACAGCGTGAACAATGGACCCATACTTGAGGCTGACCTATCTGTGACCCCATCCAAAGCCATCTTGGCTTTGGGGACCCACCTAAACTATTTGTTACTTGATGTGCAGGGAGCTTCTGCATGCTTAGATAGTTTATGGTATGTAGATAATGGAGGCTCCAGGCACATGACAGGATGTAGAGCCCTACTTAAAGATTTTAAAAACCATGGAGGGGGTGATATATCCTTTGGTAATAATTTAAAAGGGAAGGTGTTGGGGTCAGCAACTGTTCAGGCTAGGAAGCTCAAGTTTGAGAATGTAAATCTTATTGATAATCTTAAGTTTAGTCTCCTTAGGGTTTCACAAATGAGTGACAAAGGCTATGGGTCATTCTTCACTAAGGACAACTATAAGATTGCTGGGCCAGAAATGGTAAAAAATATTGAAGAAATCATAGCCGTGGGTAAAACACAACTTGTTGCTCAAAGGAGTGGCAATGTGTATGTGATTGATATGTCAAAAGAAAGTCCAGTGACTTATGCTTGTCTATTCTCAGCTGCCTCTAATAAAGAGACAGAGTTATGGCATAGGAGACTTGGGCACACAAATCTTAAGACTATCACCACACTCTCAAAACAAGGCCTTGTAAGAGGTCTCCTTAAAAAACTTTTCACTTGTCCTGAGCATTGTGTTTCCCGTTTAAAAGGTAAACAACATAAAAGCTCCTACAACTCCATTGAAGAGTCCAAAACAACCAAGTGCTTACAAATGTTGCACATGGATTTGTTTAGCCTAATAAAATCATGAGTTTGAAAAAGAAAAGGTATACTGTTTGGTCATTGTAGATTATTTTTCTAGGTTTACATGGACTTACTTTTTACATTCTAAGGATGAGACTGCAGGTATCTTGCAAGACTTTGTTAAACATGTTGAAAAGCAGTTTGACTTGCTAGTAAAAATCTTAAGAAGTGACAATGGAACAGAGTTTAGAAACATGGAGTTGGATGAGTTCTGTGTGGCAAAAGGGATTGTAAGGCAGTAC
This sequence comes from Helianthus tuberosus, assembly GCA_030545235.1. Taxonomy (NCBI): domain Eukaryota; kingdom Viridiplantae; phylum Streptophyta; class Magnoliopsida; order Asterales; family Asteraceae; genus Helianthus; species Helianthus tuberosus. The sequence continues at coordinate 17,029 of JARYGA010026043.1, read as the reverse complement.
AGTGTCCCAAGAACACCAGAACAAAATGGGGTGGTTGAAAGGAAAAAAAACAACTTTGATTGAAGCTGCCAGAACAATGCTTGCAGACTCTGGTTTACCCTTAACCTTTTGGGTGGAGGCTGTAAACACTGCTTGTTATGTGCAGAACAGAGTTTTAATCAACCCCAGGCATGAAAAGACTGCTTATGAAACTCTATTCAAAATCAAACCACTGATCTCATACTTCAAAATCTTTGGCTGCCCATCTTTTATCTTAAACCTAAAAGATTCAATTTCAAAATTTGCAGGCAAAGTAGATTATGGTTACCATCTGGGATACTCAACCACTACCAAGGCCTATAAAGTGTTTAACACAAGGACTACGTGTGTGGAAGAGACTTTGAATGTGAAGTTCAATGAACTTTCATCACTGAAAATCCCAGCAAACCCTGATAAATTGTTTTCCCTTGATAAATTTACATTTGAAGATGTGTCTGTCAAGACTAACCCTGCAGGTACCCCACAATCTCTCTCACAAGACTATGGATGTGATATTGTGTGTAACAACCTGACTTTTTGAAGTCAAAGTCACAGTCAAAGGAAGTAAAGATTGCTAATCAGATCTGTCATTCCTTGCTCAATTATTGCTTGCACTCTCAAACCTCACTAATCGATACTTTAGTTACACTTTTTAGTTGTATTATGTGAAGTAACAATAAGATAAAGATAACTCAACGCTAATCTACTTAACGCTATCACATCGCCATCGCATCGCAACTTGAAATACAGGTTATGGATATTGTTTTACGTGTTTGTGCCATTATGTGTTACTTGTGTATGTTTATAATTGTTTTGGGATGATAATCGCAAACGCAATCGCAACTCTATCACAACGCAATCTCATCCCGAAATCAAACTTTAAGGTTTACTTTTGTGTTAGTTAGGAATTATGTTATTTTGTAACTAATGGGTAATACTATCGCATCGCTTACTCACACCGCAAAGCAACGCTCAACACACGAAACAAAAAGTCGGAAACCAACTGGCAAACACCATCCGATCTAACGACCATTCGATCGAATGGTCATCCGTCCGGATGACCATCCGATCAGAGGACCATCCGATCGGGAGGCCCTCCGATCCATTACACTACACCGCTTTTCTCACCCTCTTGCCTATAAATACTCACCTGTCACATCACTATTCATGATGTGACAGCTCTCCTCCGACCAACACGCTCTTGGCCACTTTTCTATTAATTTCTCACAATTCTTGTAAGTTTCTACTCCAAATCTTGTACATCCTTGATCTACATACACTTCTTCATCAATTTCACCATAAAATCTCAACTTTTCACCATGAAATATGTGGATTTGGGCTATTCTACGATGATGTCATCATGGGTTCTCATGAACACCAAAGTGTGGCCTCATTCCGTCAAAGAACAACTCAGATCCAAGGGATTTCAACAGGTTTAAACACAGATTTTGTCATAATCTAAACACATTTCAAGCGTTTCAAACTTTCCCTCAAACTTTCTTCACTTTTACTCAAAACCGATAGAATCCGAGCTGAGTCAGGCCTTCTGCTCACCCTCTAATGAAGTGCCGGTCTGAGAATGGGTTATTATCAAAGAGACAACCGATTCACGGGTTGAACATGAAACATCGTCATGAACAGCTGGTTCTGATCGAACGGGGTGATTCCCATCCGACCGGATGAGTTGGATCTGGTAGAGTTTCCGTTGTTTGACACGTTGTCATGCCGTCTCGGTTAAATCTCAAAGCTTTGTAAACTTATTGAATTTTACAACTTTTCAAACGATCAGGTTGTCAATCGGATAGCCGTCCGACCGGATCACCATCCGATCAAACAACTATTTATCTAGGTGACTTGTGGTTTCAAATACATAAACAATTTCAAAACTTCGAAGAAAGTTAGTTCCAACGAATCGCCATCCGGCCGAATGACCTGAATTGTAGGAACACTTCTCATTTTACAAAGTGCTACAATGAAAACTTCAAAGTTCCATCATACACAAACACATGCATCCCAAACGGACAACCCTCCGACCGAATGGTCATCCGTCCGGATGGTCATCCGTCCGGATGGTCATCCGTCCGGATGACCATCCGTCCGGATGACCATCCGTCCGGATGACCATCCGTCAGGACGGTCATCCGATCGAATCACTTTCCGTCCCACTTCACTCAACACCGTTTTACGCAGAGTTCAACGCTTATACCGTCGTACTGTGTTCAATCTCTCAGCGCTCCCTTCAATCTAAGATTGTGTTTATTCGTTAAACACGCTCTGTGAGTATACTCGATCCCTTTTTGCATAACGCACTTTTGGGTGTTACATACGTTACCTATATCACATCACAACGATCACACAACGCAAACACTTTTTATACGCTAACTGCTCTCGCATGTTATACGTGTTATTCGATAAATGCTTGTATGTTATGTTTACACAGTGATTGTTGCCTGACACCTTAGCAACGATAGTACTATAGTTTGGACTCAGCACCTGTCATGGATAGGGGTTGTTAAGGGCTTTCTTCACATGTCACAGTGGTGATATGTGTTGCACATTCTACAACCCGTAGTCACGTCTATGCATATTTCATTGTCGATAACTTACTTGCTTCACATTTCTACGTGTTACATGCTGGTTATGCGTAGATCGCTTTCGCTACTATTATACTATTAAACTTGTATGCTCACCTTTACACTATGTGTATTAACTTTTATTTTAACGTATGTGACAGGTGTTTAGGATGCCTAATATGTTTGCTGATCTCTATGGAATCAAGCTTGGGGAGTCTAGAAACAAACTAAATAAAATCTGAGTTGTCGGAACAATTTATTTGTCTTTGAGATACTATGTCAGTAATAACTATTTTATTTGATATGTTATGGTATGGGACGTAACGTTAAATATCTGGTAATTTTAGTTGTTATGAATTTCTCCTGGACAATCTGTTTCACTCAGTGCCACGTCCTGATGTTTCCGCCATCGGTTGGGGTGTGACAGATTGGTATCAGAGCCGTAACTATAGGGAATTAGGCAAGACTCGACCTAGTCCAGGTCGATGTCTTAGAATTGACCTAGTTTATCGTCTAAGTACCAACAGACTGACTTGTTCGGACCCGGTAGGGGTTTTGCACGAGTTTACTTGATATTCTCTCTCGAACTCGCTGAAAGCGACACACTTGCACGGACATCACATACTACCACTTCGCATAAGGTTAGCCTTTCCTAAGGCTGGCGATACACACACGATTTTGGTCGAGATTAGGTGTGTTAACCCCAAATTCTTGAATTAATCACTCGCTCAAGGCACAATTTTTACTATAAACACGAGAATTTCCATTGAATCAGGAGTGAAACCCATACTTCAACGAAAATTCTCCGTCTATCTCATGATATTATCACATAAACAGGAATGAAGTTGTTAAGTTAGGGGTGTAACCCGTATCTTAATGACTTATTCCACTCTATATCTTGGTTTTACAAAGCTCTCACCAAAGTCTCGATGGGTTCCAATGACTTGAGCCACGTGATGGTCGAAAGGATGCGTGCCAATCGCCCAGATTGAGGTGAGAGCACAGTCTATTAAGCCAACTCGTGAACTCGAAGTTCTTAAGAACAGTCGAATTACTTTGGACTGTCAAAGTCTAGCACACCCAAGACATTCTATTTTTCAAGCTGCAAACGCTGACCTTTCGCTTTATCACTTTTATGTGTTTTCGATTCTGAGATCGCAATCGCTGACAATGTGAATTATGGATTTTATGTGTCTTATGTGGTTTTTATGTGTTATATATGTTTCGGTTTTGGTAATGTACTCACTTTTCTCTCATCGCTAGATAAACGCGCACGACACGCACAATTATTCACATCTCAAAACACTAACAAATCGTAGACACACTACAAGCTAATCGCAACATTACTCGTTGTTTATGCTACTCTCTACTCGCATTTGTAACTCTCGATCGCTTTACGCCGCTGTGAAATATAGGTGCATATGTGCAAAATATGTAGGTGAATACATGCAAAATATAGTAGATACATGCTTATATGGATTATGTTCTTCTGTGCTCTATGTGATTATGTGCCTCTGTGTTTACATACCTACATGCTTATGTGCCTGAGTAATTGATGTGTTTCTGAGCTTTATCCAACATACTCGTTAAATACTGTGTGGTGAGATCGAGTGTATCGTCTAAATCCTACGACGATGTCTGTTGCAGACAATGTCGTCATTCAGATCTCATACTTCTCGCTCTGCTCGCCGCAATCACGCTGACAAATACATCGCCTCGCTAGTCGCCAAGCAAATGGCTAAGGTCATTCCGCAAATCGTCAGCGAAATTAATGAGATCGCTAGCAAGTCCTCTGAGGAATCTAGGACTGAATCACCAAAAGCGACCTTCAGCTTCAAGCAATTTAAAGCTTGTGGACCCAAAGGCTTCACAGGGGAAGATGGGCTGAGCGCAATGTTTTCATGTTTCGACTCGATTGAAGTCACTCTATGACAAAGCGGATGTCCAGAAAACTTCCGCACTGTTAACGCAACTTATGTCTTCCAGTCTAGGGCACTGGAATGGTGGACAGCACAGCGAAACAGGCGTGGGAACGACACAGCCTATGGACTTACTTGGGAGGAATTGAAGGAAATCTTGATGAAAGAATTTTGTCCTTCGCATGAACTCCAGAAGCTGGAAGACGAGTTCTGGCACATCAATCAAGAGGGTGGCGACAATGCTAGTCTTACTGCTCATTTCAAACAGCTTAGCATCATCAGCCCTGGCCATGTCTCAACTCCCGACGTCATCAAGAAATACATTCGCGCCTTACTGATTGTGCTGCCGATTTTGTCCAAGCAACCAAGACTACTACCATTGAGGAGACCTTCCTGCTCGCTTCCGAGATTAATGACAAACGAGTCTGGGCTGGTCACTTCAAGAAAACCGTCAAGAGTCTTCATCAAGTCACCGCTACTCCTACTGCTCCCACCGCTGAAACCGCCTCATCTCAAGCTTCAAAGTCTTCCCGCCGCAAACGCAAGAACAACAACAACAAGAACTGTGCTGTCACTACTGCTCCTCTTAATGTTGTTCCTGTTTAACAGCAGAACCAGAACCGCCAAGTAGCGGCACCAGTGACCAACGCACCTCCTGCAAAACATGCGTACACCGGTCCTCACCCACTGTGCCCTACTTGTACTTACCATCATCCTGTTCGGATCGCATGTCGATTTTGTGTTCACTGCAACCTTTACGGTTACGTATTAGATACGCTGCCAAATTGATCCAGGGTTCCGTAATGGCTGTCGTGGTTCTGCCCGACGTAGTCATTGGAATGCCGTCTCGGGGAGGGTATTACTATTGTAAATATTGGGTTATTATACTAACGTGTGTGCATTTGTGTAATTAATAGATAATCACCAGGAAACCCTTAAAAGAAACCCTAAGACAGCAATGTGAGTAATCTCCTTTTTGTAAACTGTTTTTACCAAACCTTAAATATTTTACAATATGATTAGCAGTGATTGAGTCTTTGTAATTCTTCAATTACTGCCGGTATGTTGGGGTTTTGTATACAAAATGCGAAGCACGTTGCCATTGGACAAAGAGTTAGCCAATGTGTAATATGACGCACCACTCAGGATTGACAGTACTGAATGAGTAATTGTGTAGATGTAAACATTGTAATCGCTCTCAATACTGTGAAAATTGATAAAACTCTTCTTGATTAAACTGGGATTCACTCACCAGTATTTCCCACTGACAAAATGTTTTTAAACGCGTTTCAGGTAACAAAATGTGAAAGCCAACTAGAAGCCAGCTGGACAGCACTGAAGGCTTGGAAAAAGTGGCTATAAAATTTACCTAAATAAAAGAAGATGTTTTATTTCAATAAAATGAGATTTATCCCTATAAAACAGTTTGTAATGAAAACTTGGGTTTTATCCCAATATATTTATATAAAGTGTGGTATTTACTCTGATAAAATATTTCCTAACTACGGTCCTGATGTAATTTCTGCTGCCAAAATGATAAACACCGATACCCCCAAAACTGGTCTCTCGGCCGCCCGTTCCCGGGAAAGATAGGGGACGGGGGTTGCGACAGAAGGTGGTATCATAGCTAAGCCACTGATTCAGCCACATAAGTGTTCTGCTGACACCAAGATATTATTCAATTGTTAGGAAATAAATTACGGAAATACGTGAATATCTGTATTTTATTGTTGTTTGTTATTTGACTATTTGTTAGTTTACAGTATGAGTGTTCAAGGACCCTCCGACGCTTATCGTCAGTTGTCCGGCTCACCTAGAAGCGAAGGCACCTCTTCACAGCCTGCCCTCTCAGGGTATTCAGCTGACAATGAAGATGGAATATTCGTGTTTAAGGCTCAGTCTGAAGAGCCATTCCCTCCTAAAAAGAGAGGATGGTTCAGTAGGGGAGCACATGAACGTAGGAAGAGGATGAAAAAGTTGCAAAACCAGCGAGCGTTAGCAGCCGCTAAAAGAGAATCAGATGCCCACACACATGATATGCTTAATAGAAGTCTAGCAAACTTTCATATCCTAGCAACCACAGCTGCCGACCCTAATCTGGAGCAACTCGTAGCACCCCAACCATTACCATTATTCCCCACACAGCCAATGGAAATAGAAAATAATCCTGAAAATCAAATCCAAATGCATGATTTTAACCCAGAGGAGATACCGAGGATACAAGCACCCAATCCCTTAGATCTAGTCTACGACCCATGGTTAGACGACCATAGGGATTATGTGCAACGTTACCCAACACCAGGAGACACACCTATGCCGAACCTAGCAGCCTACCCAGGTTTGGACCCTCTAGATCCCTACTATAATAGCGATCAGTACATCAGGGAAATCTTAGAGAATCCATACCCGTACCAGGAACCCATGCCCCAGTTTCCAAACCCAGTCCCAGCACCTGCACCCCCAACGAGGGCAGAAAATGTGCAAGAGCTCCGAACCTTCGGAGAAGAAATTTTTGAAAGTAGCGACAGGATGAGGCAGGTTAGAGAGCGACTCGTCTGGAAGTATGATGAGCGCAATATGGAGTTCTAGATGAACCCATATCAGTGAAGGTGATGGTAGTGGTAGTAATAATAATAATAATAATAATAATAATAATAATAATAATAATATAATAATATATATAATATGTGTGTACGTTTGAAAAAAAAATCTAGATAATAGTTACGGATGCCTACTAGTATTGTAATTTTAAATTCCAGTTCTGGTTTGTATTAGATGCATACTATATAAGAAAGAGTAAGTCGTAATGTTCGACGTTTTTGATCAACATGCGTGTCATGTGATTGATTGTATTAAGATATTATCTTGTGATATTAATACGTGGTAAATGTTTAAAATCTAGATGGACAACATAGTGAACAAGGAAAACCAGAATAATGATAACCAGAGTAACAATAAACCGGATAACGAAAACCCGAACAACAACCACAATGGAAACCAAGTGAATAACAGTGCCATGCAACACATAGTGGCCCAAGGGATAATAGATGCGACACAATATATTATCAAAACGGTTAAGGAAGCAGAAAATAAAAGTAAACGTGATAGTAAACGACCAACTGAACCTGAACACAGCGTGAACAATGGACCCATACTTCAAGTGCCCATTCCCAAAAGAAGAAGAACCATGTCCTATGGTTGTTCTTATAAAGAATTTTGGTCTTGTAAACCAATGGAATTCTCGGGCAATGAAGGGGTCGTTGCGTCTCTACGCTGGATAGAAAAGACTGAGGCAGTCTTAACAATAAGCAAATGCGCGGAAGAGGATAAGATAATGTTTGCTTCCAATCTGTTTAAGAATTCAGCACTAGAATGGTGGAACACTATCCTCCAGTCTAGGGGAAGTGATAGAACTTACAATATGGAAGGGGAGGAATTTAAAAGTATGGTAGAAAGAAAATTCTTCCATCCTAATGAAAAGGAACATATAGCAAATAAATTCCTAAACCTTAGGATGACCGGAGTAGATAGTAAGGGTTATACTACATTATTCTTTGAATATGCTAGAATAGTACCAACCCTTGCATCACCTGAACCAGTATTAATCTCTTGTTACATTTGGGATTAATTGGGGAGATTAGGCATGTAGTCAAGGCAACTAGACCCTAAACCATAGAACAAGCTGTAGAACTAGCAAACACCTTGACATATGAATTAGTCCGTACGCAAGAAGAGGATTAGAGGAGGAACCTAACCCAGAAGCTTAACCAAGAATTCCGTTCTGGAAATTCTAACCGTGGGAAAAATGTAGGTTCTACTTCTACACCCTATTGCAAGTATTGTAAAACGAAGCATTCTGGACGATGCTCCGTATACTGTAACTTCTGCAAAATATCTGGACACAAGGTGGAAGACTGCAGGAAGAAGCCTAACAACAGGATATTCTACAACTGTAGAGAATAAGGTTATATCAAGCCAAACTGTCCAAAACTAGCTCCAGCTACGAATGCCAAGAATACTAAAAATGCTAGAGCATTTGTTCTGACTGCAGAAGAAGCCAAGATGATTCCGGATGTGATAGCCGGTACGTTTTTAGTAAATCATGTTTTTGCTAAACTATTATTTAACTCTGGTGCAAACCAAATTTTTATTAATACTTAATTTTGCAAACTTCTCAATCAACCATTAACTAAACTCCCACAAGAATGTCTAGTAGAGACAGCAAATGGGGAAACTATTAAGATTTCTGAAATCTTGCGGGGAGCAAGAATAGAAATTCTAAATCAGAAATTTATTGCAAACCTTTACCCAATGAATCTGGAAGGATTTGATGTTGTATTAGGAATGGATTGGTTAATAGCCAATAAAGCCAATATTTTATGTGATCAAAAGTCAATCCAAGTAAATTCACCAAGGGGTGAAAAGATCTTAATTAAAGGAGATAAGCTCTCTAGATCCACAAAATTCATCTCTGTAATGAAAACAACAAGTTATATAAGAAAAGGATCATTAGTGTATTGGATTTCTATAATCATTAACACTAAAGGAAAAGAATTAAAGGATATTCCAGTAGTGTCCTAGTTTTTAGATGTATTTCCAGAAGAGTTACCAGGGCAACCTCCAGATAGAGAAGTTGAATTTAGAATCCATTTGATACCAAGAACAGCACCAATTGCCAAAGCACCTTACCATTTGTTACCCGCAGAAATGCAAGAACTAAAGAAATAGTTAGATGAATTGTTGGAAAAAGGATTCATACAGCCAAGTTCATCGCCATGGGGAGCACCAATTTTATTTGTTAAAAAGAAGGACGGATCAATACGTATGTGCATTGACTACTGTGAATTGAACAAAGTCACGATTAAGAATCGGTACCCATTACCGAGAATTGATGATCTGTTCGATCAATTACAAGGAGCTGTATTAGGGTCCTAGGAAGGTTATAGTCTAGGTCAAAGCATTACTAATAACCTAATTCCCTATAACCATTGGCTCTGATACCAACTTTTCTGTCACACCCCGACCACATAAAACAACAAGACGTGGCGAAAACGTCGGGGAGTGTTGTAACAGAATCATTGTTTCACAACCATGGATAAAATAATTTTGTTTTATTGAATTATTGAACTCATTGTTTTATTACAAATCAGATAAATACAACTATTATCTTTCAAATTTTAAAGTCGCTAAGGCACGAGTCCATCCTAAGTGTAGCATGTATCAACAATCATCACAAAGCAGCACCAGAAACATGTGTAAAAATAGGTACGTCAGCATAAAAATGCCTGTGAGATACATAGGTTTTATTGATTTAGGATTCATGACTTATAAGTTTAAAGAAAAAAAATTGTTTAAGAAAAGTAAGTCATGATTCTTGTAAAATATTTTTGTTTTGTAAATCATATAAAAATCGATAAGAAAGCAGATGATATAAAAGAAAGATGTATAAATAAGTAATTAAGTAACAATGAGTTTATATATATATATATATATATATATATATATATTGTTTGAAAAACAATATTTTGATAAAAAGTGTTCATAGTATATATAAAAATATACTTTGGTTTTAAGAAAGTCGAATAAGTAATATATTAAAATATATTTTAGTTCCAAAATCGGTAACCCAAGTGTACTAAATAACGCCAAGGTATGTAATGAGATGAAAACACTTATATATAAGAAGTACCAGCGGCGTATCTACCATGTTTTCATCACATTACACCCGTCCCGTTATCTAAACACTAACCAAAACCCAATCGTTAAACAAATAGTATATTAAAAATACTTTAGTTGTTAAAAATTATAATTTTCAGTAGTATATCAAAAGTATACTTTGGATTTATAAATAACACATTAAACTATGCTTTGGTTTTATAAATAACATATTAAACTATGTTTTGCTTTTGAAAATAACATATTAAACTATGTTTTGGATTTTAACAAAATATATGTTGGTTTTGTACAATATCACATATGAGAGCATATCAAACTATACCTTTGGGAGTATAACTAAATACACAAAAATAATGTGATTTAAGAATTCATTCAGACATAGTGCATCAAAATACACCTTTGAGACTATAGGGATACCACAAAGGCAATCCCAATTTGGATGGAGAAACAAATTGGTTTCAGAAATTCCATGACAACAGGAATGGGGCGTCAAATCCTATAGCGCTATATCATACTACCAACCGGTCTGGTGAACATAAAATAAGTACTATCCGACAATTTAATTTTATAATCTTTGGAAAAATTAGTGTTTAAACCATAAATAATCATTCAGTTTGTAAAAAGATAAGTACTAATATGTATAATCAATTATAGTTTTGAAAACAAGAACATAACAAATAGGTACACATATTTCACCCCAAAACATTTGAAAACAGTAAAAGAGGGGACTATGTACTCACTTGAGGGTTCTTAGAAGTGTTGAACAACTACCAAGCAAGCTAGAGGAGTCCCGGAAATCAAACGGCACCTAATATAGGTAACTACATAAATAAACCGGGCCTAAATTGGAAGATCGGATATGATGAGGTCTCGTAAACCAAATGAGTGTGGGATCTCATATGATATGGTTTAACAAGGCCTACATACTAAAAGGAAACCTAACCTAAGTGCTTACGACCCATCATGACCCGTTTAGGTAGCTTAAGCTACGTAAACGCGTCGTTTGCGCAAAACGCGTTCGGACCGCCTAACTAGTCCTATGACAAGTATTATATGCCTAAATATGTTAAATTATGTTGCATAATCAGTTAAGTGACAAAAGTTTGGGTTACATATGCTTAAATATCAATTATGCATAAAAAGGGTATTTTGGTAATTTTCCTAAGGCATATAAACTACCTATCATACAACTATTTAAATGAAGTGACCATAAGGTATAACCTCGAAAGGTTATTTCCTATACAACTATGGTCAGCTAATGTGTTTGGTCGGATCCTAAAGATCGACCAAATGGGTCTAGTTCGTAAGTCTAAGCGGTTGTTTTGACCGCTTGACTTACGACTCTACATAAGCACTAAACCTAACGTGACGAGCTGAACATGCTAAAACATGTTTAGTTAAGTTAGAAAACAGGTTTGGTATCAAAACAAACGGTTTTGATACCTAAAATTAGTTTGGGTACAAAATACGCAAGAATGCACATTTTGGCCGAAACTACGACTCGTCACTATACCTAGATAACGTGGTAATCAGCAGGTATAGTCACTAGGGACTATAACCATCGTGATTACTCTCACATTATGAAGTTCAAACGAACTTTGCGTTGACCACAAACTGGTCAATGCAGAAAGTCAAACACAGTTTGACTTTCGGACTCGAAAAGCAATAAAAGAACGAAGAAATACTTACAAAGGGTCCAAGGAATTAAATCTTGATCCAAATAGCTCAGGTATGAAGCAAAGGCTTCAACTTATAGCACATTAGATCAGATTTGTGTAAATTGCAAGGAACGGAGGTGTGGGTATTTATAGATTTCGGTCCAACGTTAAGATCGGTCCTCGTAAACCGAGCTTGAATCTTAACCCTCCATGTGTGCCCATTGTATTTCAATACTAGGGGACCTTAAAACCAGCCCATAGAATGCTCAAAAACCATTTGCAACACATGGGAACAGCTAGATCAGGCTGTTTGCAACTTTCTGCTAAACTAGGCAGCTCAGGCAGCCCGCGTAAAGGATAAGCTTACCTTATGCGACCCGTGTGGGCAAACTATTCAGAAATGACAGAATGGTCCCTGAACTTGAGAAACATGCAATTTGAGGTGTTTTTGACACGTTTAAGCCTCGTTAACCTCATTTAAAGGATCTAAAATGATGTTAAAGTATGGGGAACTCAAAACATGCTCAAAAATATTTCGGATGTCGGTTCGTTTGGTCGTACGATTGCGTTGTTCGGTTAATTACGACGGAAGTCGTAACGAATGCAAAAACAATCCAAATTAAACGACGAATGAAATTTTATCAAGCCAATCACTAAAACATAATAATTTAATGATTACATAAATTTTTGGATGTCCGGATATATCCAGAACGTAAGATATGCGCGAAAATGCAAACTTATGCACTTTTTGACGCTTTTAGTCCCTGAATGAGCATAAAGTTTATTTTAGCATACCGAACCCCTCAAAGCCTATTTCTAAGCTATGTAAAGGATATTTAGGGTATTTTTAACTTATTATCAAGTTCTGGAATGTTTGTTACTATACGAATCAGTATAGTTTCGAAGTTTGACACAACTAGTCCCTGCGATCGAACAAACATGATTTCAACACACCAAACCATCCAAAACTTATTTCTAACTTATGTGAAGGTTATTTAAGGTATGTTAAGCCTATTTCACTATTCCGGAGTGTTTGTTGCATTAAACTGGTTATATTTACGCAACAGTGCGGGTATAACCTTCTAGAAAGCGATTTAAAGCTTAAATCGAACAAGAATTGATATGTGCAAACGATACACATATTTTTACAAATCCCAAGTATGAAATACAATATTTCATTGGTTTGGAATTTGTTTGATGGTTGAGTTGAAACAGGTGTCACAGTTATTGTGTTCATCTATGGCATCCTGATCTTTTCCAAGAGTCAGGAGGAACACGAGCGTAATCTGCGACTCATTCTGGAACTTCTTCGAACAGAACAGCTTTACGCTAAGTTCTCGAAATGTGACTCCTGGCTCCATGAAGTCCATTTCCTAGGCCACATGGTTAATAAGGATGGGATTCATGTAGATCCATCCAAGGTTGACTCAATTAGGAATTGGCCTGCACCTCAAACTCCAACTGAAATCTGTCAATTCTTGGGTTTGGCAGGTTACTACAAAAGGTTTATCAAGGATTTCTCAAAGATTGTGCAGCCTCTTACTGTTCGTACTCAGAAGGGTATCATCTACCGTTGGGGTGATGCTCAGGAATCCGCATTTCAGCAACTGAAGTTGAAGCTTTGTAGTGCACCTATCCTCTCGTTGCCTGAAGGCACATATGATTTTGTGGTTTATTGTGACGCGTCAATCCAAGGACTTGGTTGTGTGTTGTTGCAACGTGAGAAAGTCATTGCTTACACATCACACAAGCTTAAAGTTCACGAAAAGAACTACACTACTCACGACTTGGAGTTTGGAGCAGTGGTGTTTGCTCTTAAGATATGGAGACATTACATGTACGGTACCCAGTGCACCATTTACACCGATCACAAGAGTCTCCAGCATATCTTCGATCAGAAGGAGTTGAACATGCGACAACGTCGATGGGTCGAACTCCTTAACGACTACGAATGCGCAATCAAGTACCATCCAGGCAAGGAGAATGTTGTGGCTGATGCCCTCAGCCGAAAGGAAACCAAACCTAAGCGTGTACGTGTGTTACAACTTACCATTCACTCTAGTCTTCCTGCCCAAATTCTTAATGCTCAGGTTGAAGCATTGAAGGAAGAGAACATCAGGGCTGAGTCCCTGCGAGGATTGGAGAAATGGTTAGAACTAAAGCAAAACGGTACTTACAACTTAGCGGGGTGCATCTGGGTTCCATTTTATGGTAATCTACGTGAGCTTGTGATGGATGAAGCACACAAGTCTCGTTACTCAGTACATCCTGGTTCTGACAAGATGTACCACGATCTCAAAGCTACATACTAGTGGCCCCACATGAAAGCTAACATAGCGACCTATGTTAGTAAATGTCTGACTTGTGCCAGGGTCAAGGTTGAATAAAAGAAGCCACCAGGCCTACTTCAACAACCAGAGATCCTGCCATGGAAATGGGAGCAAATTTCCATGGACTTTGTTACTGGCTTACCTAGATCTCAATGAGGAAATGATACCATTTGGGTGATAGTGGATCGACTAACTAAGTCTGCACACTTCCTGGCTATCAAAGAAACGGATAAGTTCTCTACTCTAGCAGATATCTACCTGAAGGAAGTAGTCTCGAGGCACGGGGTGCCAACTTCCATCATTTCTGATCGTGATCCACGTTTTACCTCTGATTTGTGGCAGGCGATGCACAAATCCATTGGCTCGTGCCTAGACATGAGCAAAGCTTATCATCCACAGACGGATGGGTAGTCTGAACACACCATCCAAACTCTTGAAGACATGCTTCGAGAATGTGTTATCGACTTTGGTAACGGATGGGAAAGACACCTACCTTTGGTAGAGTTTTCGTATAACAATAGTTAGCACACTAGAATCCAGGCTGCTCCGTTCGAGGCATTGTATGGACGGAAGTGCCGATCACCCTTATGCTGGGTGGAAGTTAGTGACAGCCAAATCACTGGCCTACAACTCGTCGTCGACACAACGGAGAAGATTGCCCAAATACGACAACGAATGGCGGCAGCTCGTGACCATCAGAAAAGCTATGCTGACAAGCATAGGAAACCACTCGAGTTCCAGGTTGGGGATCGAGTGCTACTAAAAGTCTCACATTCGAAGGGTGTGATTCATTTTGGTAAACTAGGGAAGCTAAATCCACGTTATGTTGGACCTTTCAAAATCACTGAGAGAATTGGCAAGGTGGTCTACAAATTGAATTTGCTTGAAGAACTCATTGGAGTTCACAACGTATTCCATGTGTCAAATCTGAAGAAGTGTTTGTCAGATGAGACCCTCATAGTTCCTCTCAAGGAGGTCACCATCGACGATCAACTGTGATTCATCGAGGAACCAGTAGAAATTACGGACCGAGACGTTAAGGTTCTCAAGCGTACAAGAATACCCATTGTTCGAAATCGTTGGAACTTTCGTTGTGGTTCACCGTTAAGATCGTTTCTCATAAACCAAGCTTGAATCTCAACCCTCCATGTGGGCCCATTGTATTTCAATACTAGGGGACCTTAAAACCAGCCCATAGAATGCTCAAAAACCATTTACAACACATGGGAACAGCTGGATCAGGCTGTTTGCAACTTTCTGCTGAACTGGGCAGCTCAGGCGGCCCACGTAATGGATAAGCTTACCTTACGCGGCCCGTGTGGGCAAACTATTCAGAAATGACAGATGGTCCCTGAACTTGAGAAACATGCAATTTTAGGTGTTTTTGACACGTTTAAGCCCCGTTAACCTCATTTCAAGGCTCTAAAATGATGTTAAAGTATAGGGAACTCAAAACATGCTCAAAAATATTTCGGATGTCGGTTCGTTTGGCCGTACGGTTGCGTTGTTCGGTTAATTACGACGGAAGTCATAACGAACGCAAAAACGGTCCAAATTAAGCCACGAATGAAATTTTATCAAGCCAATCACTAAAACATAATATTTTAATGATTACATAAATTTTTGGATGTCCGGATATATCCAGAACGTAAGATATGAGCGAAAATGCAAACTTATGCACTTTTTGACGCTTTTAGTCCCTGAATGAGCATAAAGTTTATTTTAGCATACCGAACCCCTCAAAGCCTATTTCTAAGCTATGTGAAGGATATTTAGGGTATGTTTAACTTATGATCAAGTTCCAGAATGTTTGTTACTATACGAATCCGTATAGTTTCGCAGTTTGACATAATTAGTCCCTGCGATCGAACAAACTTGATTTCAACACACCAAACCATCCAAAACTTATTTCTAAGTTATGTGAAGGTTATTTATGGTAAGTTAAGCCTATTTCACTATTCCGGAGTGTTTTTTTTCATTAAACTGGTTATATTTACGCATCAGTGCGCGTATAACCTTCCAGAAAGCGATTTAAACCTTGAAATAGAACAAGAATTGATATGTGCAAATGATACACGTATTTTTACAAATCCCAAGTATGAAATACAATATTTAATTGGTTTGGAATTTGTTTGATGGTTGAGATGACACGTGTGTCACAGTTATTGTGTTCATCGACGACATCCTGATCTTTTCCAAGAGTCAGGAGGAACACGAGCGTCATCTGCGACTCATTCTGGAACTTCTTCGAACAGAACAACTTTATGCTAAGTTCTAGAAATGCGACTTCTGGCTCCGTGAAGTCTATTTCCTAAGCCACATGGTTAATAAGGATAGGATTCATGTAGATCCATCCAAGTTTGACTCAATTAGGAATTGGCCTGCTGCTCAAACTCCAACTGAAATCCGTCAATTCTTGGGTTTGGCGGGTTACTACAGAAGGTTTATCAAGGATTTCTCAAAGATTGTGCAACCTCTTACTGTTCTTACTCAGAAGGGTATCATCTATCGTAGGGGTGATGCTCAAGAATCCGCATTTCAGCAGCTGAAGTTGAAGCTTTGTAGTGCACCTATCCTCTCGTTGCCTGATGGCACATACGATTTTGTGGTTTATTGTGACACGTCAATCCAAGGACTTTGTTGTGTGTTGATGCAACGTGAGAAAGTCATTGCTTACGCATCACACAAGCTTAAAGTTCAGGAAAAGAACTACACTACTCACGACTTAGAGTTGGGAGCAGTGGTGTTTGCTCTTAAGATATGGAGACATTACTTGCACGGTACCCAGTGCACCATTTACACCGATCACAAGAGTCTCCAGCATTTCTTCAATCAGAAGGAGTTGAACATGCGAC